>JASAMX010005277.1:0-20933 GCA_030248175.1 Microlaimidae sp. YZB2_3
TTCTTTTCTTTTCAAATCATAGATGAACAAAGGGGGGTAGAGTGGGGTCCACCCCCCTAGCCTCGAAATTTTGGCCCCCCTAAAAAAAAATCCAGGGGGCCCCCCTCCCCCAAATTTTTGAATTTTTTATCCCTGACCCCCCTCTAGATTTTGAAATCTGACCCCCCCCTCCCCTCTCGAGAAAACTTTAAGTACTTTTTTTATACTAAATTTCCTTCCAAAACGTGAATTTTTATCACAAATTTATGTTTTTACACCCTTTTTATTCCTAAATATCGCTTTTTATTCAATAAAATGTAGTATTATCTTATAAAAAAATCTTATAAAACTATTATTAAACATTTAATGGTTTAAAATTATTTTGTTTCGGAAATTGAACCCCACCTGGCCCCCTCTAGGTTTCAAAATCTTCCACCCCGGGTCGACCCCCCCTTGAAAGCTAGGTGGGTTCGACCCCCCTAGATTTTGAAATTTCATTTACCCGGGGTAAACACCCACCCCTAGCTTTTTGACCGTGTTTATCTATGTTTAAAATACTGTGAAATGTGTGTATAGTCTTTATTTTTGCACTTATTTAATTAAAATTGTTAGTTTTTTTTAAAAATAGCTCTTTTTTTCTCTAAAAATAGCCCCTTTATCAAATTTCGGCATTTTTTGAAAATTTTGATAGCTCCTTTTCCCTTTTCTTGTCGAAAAAATAGCTCTTTTTTTCTATTTTGACCTGGCAACCCTGACTTGAACTATTAGTTCTCCTTTTTTTAATTTTTAGATTTAAAAATTACTCAATATTGTATCATTCAGAAATTATTTTTAAAAATTTTTGACAAAAAACTACATATAATTGTGTAAAATACCCCCCTTTTATTTGCAGGTTTGAAAAAGTTATTAATGATTTTCGAAAATTTTTTAAAGGGGGAAAAATAGGGGTGTAAACTTTACAGACGTGTTTTTACTATTGATTAAAAGTGATTTCTTGGACTTGGGGGAATTTTTTATATTTTAAATATGTTTCTAGTTTTTTAACAAGTTTTTGGGGAAATTTAGGGGAATTTTTTTCCAATTTGGGGGAAGTGGCGGAATTGCTCTTTTGAAACCTGGCAACCTTGTTTTCTTTTCAATTTCTTTGGCCTTTTCTTTGAAAAAGATCTTGATTTTTTACATACGTTGTCTGTGCAGAGATCTTGAGATGTAGTCGCCTTAACATTTCACGTTTTTTTAAGTAGATTATTTAAAATGACAACAAGGCATTTTCCTAAAAAAAACTAAAAAAAATGGGCAAGCACTAACAGGGTCTGTGCCAGGATTTTTGAAAGGAGGGGGCTAGACTCCAGAAATATGAAAACAGTATAGAAATGCGACGTGAAGCGCCGCATTTTGCGCCCGGCGGCAGCACCAAGCGGGCGCAAAGGGTCCGCCGGGGGTTCTGGGGGGTGTCCCCCCAGCCGCCCTAGGCAAAATGTTTTGATTTAGAAGTAAAAATGAGCAAAATTAGGGCTTAAAATACCTATTTACATTAAATTCAAGACAGATAATCAGGCAGAATCCATTTTTAGCATACCCCAAGAAAAGAGGTAGGGAGAAGGAGGGGTCATGATAAAGTTACCTTACCTTTAACTACCTTCCCCTGAACCCATTTCCCCTTTCCTAAATTTTTACCCGGACTAACCCAAAAAGGGGGGGGGGCATGGCCCCCCTGGCACAGGGACTGAGCACTAAGACACCTACTACGCCGACAAACGGACCGAGGGTGAAAGCCTCTCTTGTTACTAAAAATTTCCTAAGCAACCTAAGCAAAAGCTTAAAATCCAGCTAAATTTAATGTTTTGTTTGATTTTGAGGTTTTGCTTAGGTTCGTCGATGTGGTAGGTGTAGGTGTAGTAGGTGTCTTTTAGTGCTTGCCAAAAAATGCAAATTTAAAATTGTAACCATTTAAAAACTATTCCTCATTGTTCAAATTTTTTTGTTTAAAATTTTTTTTATTAAATTTTAGGCTACAATTACAAAATCATTTTCCGTTTTTAGATAATTGTATAAAAATTAATTTGGTGTGACCAGCAATGGGAAACCAACAATCTGGACATGGAAAAGAACGAGGGGATGGAGACAAAGATGAAAAAGTAAAACTTAAAACAATTTCAGTTTGATCAAAACATATTATAATCGTACCAATTATAAGGTGCGTGAGGGTTAAAATTTGGGGGGTCCCGTACTAAAAACGCTGAAAATGGGGTATTTGGCATAGGATTCCCATACGCGTCCCAAAATTTGATTTGGCCAACCTTAAGGTAAAATACACTTATAAAACATCTTTATACCCTAAATCAAAGCCATAAACTTCATTTTTGTGGTTATTTTTGAAATTTAAGGTTTTTGTTAAGAGTTATGAGCCGATTTGTACCCAAAAAATCACGTTTTTTGGAATGTATAAGTTATGTTATTAAGGAAATTTTTTTATTAAGCCTTTAATCAAATTAATAATATTTTTTTGTATTACCAAGTGTCTGGCAGTTATAAATATACTTTGATTTTTTTCATGTTAGCTACCAATTTTTTATTATAGCTTAAATACCAACCAAAGTTTAGTTCTGAAAAAAAATCGCATTCTTTAAAAACAACTTATTTTAATAAAGATTAATTATATTTTATTTTTTTTGTGTTTTTTAGGTTTTGCTTAAGTTTAGTAATAATAAATCGGTAAAAAACTAAGTTTAAACTCGCATTTAAAGCCAAACAAATTTTGTTGTCCATGTTTTTGGTGGTCCATGAGACTTTCAAATTTTTAGTTTTTTTAAAATTTTTTTGAGTTTTTTAGACTTCTACTATTGTTAAAACATAGTTTTTAATATAATTTGTTTGTTTACAAATTTGTTTATTAACATCATAAATTGCATATCCCGGAAATGGTCATTTTTTGGGTATTAATTGGTTTATAATTTTTTTCGATAAGCTCAAATCTCAAAAATAACCACAAAAACGAAGTCTACATGTCCGATTTAGTGTGCAAAGATGTTTTAAGTGTTTTTTATTTTAGGATTGGTCAAATTTTGGGACGCATATGGGAATTGTACCTTTGGCATATACCTTACCCCAAAAAAATTTTTGGGATACCCCCCCCCAACATAGGTGGGCAGGGGGGGGGGGGTGGGGGGATTTATACCCCCCAAAATTTCGGATTTTGCTGACACCCCCCCTAAATTTGGGGTACTCGGGGACACCCCCCCAAATTCGCCTCCCAGAGAAAAATTTTTAAGTGTTATAAAACGACTAAAAAAAAATTTACGCGCTTCGCGCGGAGAGTTAATTGTTAATTGATACATTTATCTTAGTTTTTCAATTACAAATCGATTATCCCGTTCAGTAGTTAAGGTATACAGTTTAATAAAACTACTATAAACACTATTATCCTTTAATTAACGTTTTAAACGCATGTTTTAAATGTTTAGTTATAAGAAACCTTAAATTTTGTAATAAGTATAATCTGGAATTAAAATTTAAAGTGTATTTTAGCGCCTTAAAATAAAAATTTTCTCTCCCGGGGGCATTCTGCCCCCCGGACCCCCCTGACAAGGGGCTCCGCCCCTTGACCCCGCTGGGGGGCCTTGCCCCCCAAACCCCCAAGTCTGGGGGGCTGCCGCCCCCCAGACTCCCCATCAGGGTTAGTAGGGCCCCCAAACCGCCCCCCGAAATGAAATCCTGAGCACGCCACTGCAAAAGGGGGGGTCTGTCTAACCCCAAATTTTTCCCTTTGCCGACCTAAAAGAGGTGTCTAGACCCCCCTGGCTACGCCCATGTATGTATATAATCTTTAATTAAATATAAGATTATGCATTAAAAAGTTTGTGATACTTGACTTTATAATCAAGACAATAATATTATTATTCTATTATTAAGTAATTATTAAAAAAACTATGATTTCTAATCTAATTATAAAAATATATAAACACATTATTAATAAAAGAATTAAAAAATAAAATTTGTAAGTTGCAATAAGGTCTTATTTCAATTTTACACAGTTTTAAAGCATTTATAAGCTTGTTTTACGTTTTTTTACGCGTTTTAAGCCCATTTTAAGGCAGCGCGGAAATATTGGGTACACTCCCCCTCAAAATTTGGGTCTTGCCGGACACCCCTCCTAAAATTTGACCCCCCCCTTATACCACCCCAAAATCCGAGAGGCTGCCCACCTATGCCCCCCAAACTTGAGGGTTCAGGCATACAACCCCAAAAATCCAAGAGGCTGCCCAACTATGGTCAAAGGCATAATGTGGTGGGCAGCCTCCTGGATTTTTAGGGGGTATTTGTTATGTATATACAAAATAACAAAAATATATACTATATAAAAAAATTAATATAAAAATTTTATTTGTGGTATGGGTATCCCACAGGTACCCTATTTTTAGTGTTTTTCCTACCTAAACACGGACTTCGCAAATTTTAGAGGGCTGTAGTTGTGGCCTGTCTTGGCTACCCCTTAATTTTATAAGATGGGGCTGTTTGCACTTTCCAAAATTTGGGGATATCAACATAGGTGAGAACGTTCTGGGCAGCTAGGGGGGTGGTTACCCGAGGTAAATCGAATTTTTAATTCTAGTAGGGGGTCCGGCCGGACCTTCCCCTAGCTTTTTAGGGTAGGGGTTTACCTGGGGTGCGAAATTTTGAAACCTAGAAGGGGAACAGTTGGGGTCCAATGTCCAAAGCAAAACAGATTTAAACCCTAATCAGGGCCATAGCCAGGATTTCAATTTGGAGGAAGGGATTTTTGGGAAGGTGCTTTGTAGATGACCACAAGGGGGGTCTGCAGGGCGGGATTTCCAGTGGGGTCAAGGGACGGAGCCCCTTGTTAGGGGGGTCCGGGGGGCAGAATGCTCCCTGGGGTGGGAAATTTTTTAATTTTAAGCTCTTTAAAAGCACCAGAAAACCTAAATTTAAGTACCTAATCTTTATTTATTTTCTTTTTTTAATAAATACAACAAAATAAAAATATAAAATGAAATAGTTTTAGGTATTTTATTACCATTTTAATAAAAAACAACAAACGTTTTCTAAAAATAAAAAATCTTCATTTAATTTTAGTTAAGTTTTTATAGTAAATGCTTGAGTTATTAATATCCAAAGTCTAAGTGAGTAAGTAATTGAAAAAGACGGTGTTAAAGTGAGTAACCAAAGCATTTACAATAAAAAAAAATCCTAAGAAAACCGCTTTTTTATACCAAAAAAGTGGTTGAATCGTGATTTCCTGCTTGCTCTTTGATACTGCCGCTTTTATGCAAATATTTTTACAAAATAAAAATACAATATTTTTAAACTCACTGCACTAATGTTTTGAAATATAAATAATTTCTTTTTTATAAATAAGAGCTATCATCGTGAAACTAAATCATTCCGAATAATGCATTTTAGATAGTTTTAATACATTGCAGAGTTAATATTATTTATGTTAACATTTTTAATAATTTTTTTTTCTAATTTAAAAAAAAACCAAAGGGGGGGGGGAGGGACAGGGACCCTTGCAAAAATTTTTGCCTTCCCAGAATATGAGGGTGGATTATTCTCCCAATCCTCCGTGGCTACGGTCTTGCTAATAACTTTAATAATTGTTCTTTTAATAAGATAATTAATTAATATGGTACAAGTCCATATGTCATGTGTACCAAAATTTGATTTGACCAATTTAACAATAAATACAAGTTGTAAAACATTTTTATAACCTAAATAGAACACGTAGACCTCATTTTTGTGATTATTTTTAAGATTTAAGCTATTGGTAAAAAGTTATGAGCCAATTTATACCCAAAAATGGCCTTTTCAGCAAGTGCAATTTATGATGTTAAAAAAATTTGTAAATTAACAAACTAAATTAAAAACTATGTTTTAACAATGCTAAAAGTCTAAAGAACATAAAAAATTTTAAAACAATTTGAAAATTCAAAAGTCACATGGACCACCAAAAACATAGACAATAAAATTTCTTTCACTTTAAACGCTAATTTAAACTTAGTTTTTCACCGATTTATTGTTTCTAAGCCTAAAAACCTAAAAAACCTAAAAATCAAACAAAATTGTAATATAATTGATTTTTATTAAAATAAGTTGTTTTTCAAAAATTTTAATTTTTTCACAACTAAAATTTGGTAGGTATTTGAACGGTTACTTTAAAAAATTGGAAGTTATGATGAAAAAAATAAAAGTATATTTGTAAGTGCCAGACACTTAATAAAACAAAAAAATAATATTAATTTGATTAAAGGCCTAATAAAAAATTTTTCTTAAGAACATAAATTGTACATGCCAAAAAAGGGCAATTTTTGGGTACAAATTGGCTCATAACTTTTTTTCAAAAGCTCAAATTCAAAAAATAACCACAAAAATGAGGTCTACGTGTTCTATTTATGCTATAAAGATGTTTTACACTTTGTAATTACTTTTGAATCGATCAAATCAAATTTTGATACACATGTGGAACTTGTACCAGATAATACTACATTTTATTGAAAAAAAGCAATATTCTGGTGTAAAAAGGGTGTGAATATGTGTTGAAAATTTACGTTTTTTAGAAGAAAATTTAGTATAAAAAAGTACCTAAAATTTTCCCGAGGGGGGAGGGTGGGAAAGGGTCAGATTTCAAATTCTAGAGGTGGGTACCCTTACGTTTTTTTAATTTTTTGAAGAGGAAAAAATTTTTCTTTAATATTAATACAGAAACTTTTTTGATGCCTTCCAAAAGCATATTAATGGTCAAAAAACCAAAATTTTGGGTAGTTTAAATTGACATTTTATCTTAGTTTTTCAATTTTAAATTGATTATCCCGTTCAGTAGTTAAGGCATACATGTTTAATAAAACTACTGTAAACAATATTATCCTTTTCTTAATGTTTTAAACACATGTTTTAAATGTATAGTATAGGTCGTATAAAAAACATTAAATTTTTTTGTAATAAGTATTATCTGGAATTAAAATTTCTAGTGTATTTTAGCGCCTTAAATGAAAAATATCATCCCCTAAAAAATATCTGGGGGGGGGGGGCATTTTGCCCCCTGGACCCCCTTGACTGAATTGTTAAGATCACACAAAATTATGTAGAAATTAGTTATAAAAATAAAAGTAAAGTGTATGTTCACGGGGGCAATCATAGGTCACCGAAGGGGGGGGGTGTAGGGGGGGGGGTCACCCCCCCCTACGGCCTCTGAGACCTATCCCCCCCCCCCCTAAGGCCCATTTTTGACCCCTCCCCCCCCCCATCGACCCCTTGAACCCCTGACCCCCCCCCTAAGGCCCATTTTTGACCACCCCCCCCTAACTAGAATTTCCCAAAAAATGCTTAAAAAATGGTCAAATTTCGTCAAAAAATTGTCAATTTTGGTCAAAAAAATGGTACCCGGGGTGTGACCACCCCCCCCTGCTTTTTTTCAAAAAAAACACCCCGGGGTGTGACCCCCCCCCTGGAGGTCAAAAACCTCCACACCCCGGGGTGTGGACCCCCCCCCCTGAGCCGTCGAAGGTCGGTGACCTATGGGGGCAATAAAACAAAAAAATAAATATGCAATAAAACGGGCAATAAAACGGGGGACATTCACATAGGTGGGCAGCCTCTCGGATTTTGGGGGGAGTATAAGGGGAGGGGGGTCAAATTTTAGGGAGGGCGTCCGGCAAGACCCAAATTTTGAGGGGGGGGGTGTACCCAATATTTCCGCGCTGCCTTGAAATGGGCTTAAAACGCGTAAAAAACGTAAAAGAAGCTTATAAATGCTTAAAAACTGTGTAAAATTACAATAAGACCTTATTGCAAGTTATAAATTTTATTTTTTTAATTCTTATAATAATAATGTGTATGTGTTTATATATTCTTATAATTAGATTATAAATCATTACGTATTTCGTAATAATACTATAATTACGTAATAATAGAATAGTAATATTATTGTCTTGATTATAAAGTCAAGTATCACAAACTTTTTAATCCATAATCTTATATTTAAATAAATACATACATGGGCGTAGCCAGGAGGGGAGTCTAGACCCCTCTGTTAGGTCGGCAAAGGGAAAAATTAGGGGTTAGACCCCCCTTTGCAGTGGCGTGCCCAGGATTTCATTTGGGGGGAGCGGTCTTGGGGGCACTACTTATTATGACACCATCATCGCGAAATTTTTGCAGTTTTTAGCCTATTTCAATGCATTTTAAGCCATTTTAGACCTATTTTTACCTTATTTTCCCTTTTTTTGTCCTTTTTGTTTCCTTTTTTTCTCTTTTTTTCTCTTTTGTTTTCTTTCTCCCCTACTTGCCCCCGCCCGTTTTATTGCCCCCCCCCATTTCAAAAAAGTTGCCCCCCGTTTTGGAATTGCCCCCCCCCCAATAAAACCCGGGGGGCAGTGCACAAGTCTGGGGGGTGGCTACTTTGGGTAAATGGCTCTTTAAAAGCTAGAGGAGGGAGGTCCAGGGGGAGATCCGTACCCTCCTAGCTTTTTAGGAAAGGGTCGACCTAGCATAGTTTAGTAACAGTTTAAAATCGAGAGGGGGTCAAACAAAGGGAGTCCGGTTCACAAACAAAGTCACATCAAATCATTAATTTATATAGGTTAGTGAACAAAAAAACTTTTTGGCACCCCCCCTCAAACAAATTATTAAAGCTTTTAGCTTATTCAAAATAGGTCTATAGGTTTTCATGGGCTTTTTTTCAGCTTCTGATAACCATTTTTTTCATAAATATATTCTATTAAATGAGAAAATTGAAAAAAATGGGTGTTTTTTTTCAATCACTTTTTTAAAAAAAAACACACTTTTTCCAAAAAACACACTTCGAAAATCGGCTCTAAAACACTTAATGTTTAATATTGCTATTTGAATAAAAACAACATTTTCAAGCTCTCCAAACGTTTTTCTACCTATATAACTAGTTTAAGTTTTATGGTTTTTTTGATTAACACAGAAAAAAAAGTGAAAATTTTTTTGTGATAATTTAAAATTTTAGCCTTTTCCTGTATTTTTATAGTAAAAATTTTAGTTTTAATGGAATTTACACAACTTTTCACCTTGAAAAAGTTATTTTTTGCAATAATTATGGGTTTATTAAAATTTTTACATAGAGAGAAAAAAAGTTCAAAAAATATCATTTTAACTATTTTTATTAAATCCAATTTTTTTTACCCCAGAAATGCAGTTTGCAAAAATATTTTTCACAGTTTAGTGATTTTATGAAAATTTTAATTTTTTGATAATACTAACAGAAAAACATGAAAAAATTTTGAAATTTTAATACAAAAAACATAACATTTTCCTGGCTGAGGGTTTGTTTTTAAAGTCGGGAATTATTTTTAACAAAAGCGCACAAACATTTAAGTAAATAAAAACATTGATGAAATATTTTATTAAATTTTTAAAATGTTTTTTTTTACTTTGCTGTCTCAATAATAAATTTTATATTTTTGTATAATGCCCCATTATGACAAGTAATTCATTTTAAATGCCGTTTTTTATTTGTTTTTATGTTTTTGAAATTAAAACACACTTTTAGAAGGTTTTATTGAATTTTAAGTGATTTTCATGGTGGTTTTTTTTTTGAAAAAAGCACTCAAATTCGTTCATAGTGTTTTTCTAATGGCAATAAAATGAGGGAGGGGGCAAGTAGGGGAGAAATAAAAAAAAAAGAATAAAAGAAGGGAAAAGGAAAAAAACACAAAAAATTCGCGATGATGGCGTCATTATAGGTCAAAAATGGCGCCATAATTCAGGGTACTTTTTCATTTTTTTGGCTGGGGCGGTATAAAATCCTCCAATAAAGCGGAGGGGGGCATTTCCAGATCGTGCACAGATCTGGGGGTGGACCTTACCGCCTATGCAGTGGCGTGTCCAGGATTTCATTTGGGGGGGGGGGGCAGTCTGGTGGGGGGGGGGGGTTAAATACTAACTCTGAAGGGGGGTCTGGGGGTGAGAGCCCCCCGGCGGGGTCAAGGGGCAGAGCCGGAGCCTTTCTCAGAGCCTTTCTCGGAGCCCCCTTGTCAGGGGGCTCCGAGAAGCAGAATGCCCCCCGGGGGAGAAAATTTTTAATTTAAGGCGCGAAAATACAATAATAATTTTAATTCCAGATGATATTTATTACAAATTTTAAGGTTTTTTTATAATTATACATTTAAAACATGTGTTTAAACGTTAATAAAAGGATAATAATGTTTATAGTAGTTTTATTAAACATTTATGCATTAACTACTTAACCGGATAATCGATTTGAAATCGAAAAACTAAGATAAGTGGTCAATTTAAACTACCCGCGTATCATATTAAACTACCAGGAAAATTTTAAATTTTTGACTATTAATATGCTTTTGGAAGGCATCAGGAAAATTTCTGTGTTAATATTAAAGAAGAAATTTTTCTCTCCCAAAATTTAAGAAACGTTAGGACTTACAAAAAAATCCAGCTTCACCTAATTTCGGGGTGGGGGGGCGGCCGCCCACCCCCCCTGGGCACGCCAGTGTCCCTATGCTCATAGGTGAGAACGGTCCGGGAAGCTAGGAGGGGAGTGGTTATCCGTGGTAAATCGAATTTTGAATTGTAGAAAGGGGGTTTCAGGGGGGTCCGGACCCCCGCTAGCTTTTTAGGGGGAGGGGATCGACCCGGGTGCAAAATTTTGAAATCTAGAGGAGGATCAGGTGGGGTACAGTGTCCAAAGCAAAGCAGTTTTAAACCATAATAACCTTAATAATGGTTCTTTTTACAGGATAAAACTACATTTTATTGAATAAAAAGCGATATTCTGATGTAAAAAGTATGTAAAAACATGAATTTGTGTTAAAAACACGTTTTTTTGAGAAAATTTAGTATAAAAAAGTACCTAAAATTTTAGGGGGATGTCCATCCAGGGTACCCCCAAATTTAAGGGGGGGAGGTGTCGACTATAATCAGGATTTTAGGAGGTATAACCCCCCTAACCCCCCCTGCCCACCTATGGGCCCCCTGGATTTTTGTCTAGGGGGGGGTTCCAAAATTTCGAAGCCAGGGGGGGGGAGGGTGGACCCCCCTAAAAAGCCAGGGGGGTACGGACCCCCCGGGCTTTTTAGGGGGGTCGACCCCGAATGCGAGATTTTAAATTTAAGGGGGAAGGGTCAGGTCATCATGGAGGTCCAATTTTTTAACAAGATTTTTTTAACTCAATAATTTAAGTGTTTTTAGGTTTAATATTGAATTTTCTGTACTAAAACCGCCTATTAGGCCTAAAAAGTGTATTTAAACACTGTTTTTAACTAAAAAACCGTGTTTTTGACAGTAAATAAAAAATATACTTCCAAATTGGTCGGGAGGGGGTCAGCCTCGCTAGGGGGGGTCAGGCCGGACCGCTCTCGAGCTTTGGGGGGAAGGAGGGAGGGCGCCCCGGATTTTTTCTAGGGGGGGGGGGTGCAAAATTTTGCTAGCGGGGGGAGGAGGTGGACCCCTCTGTCCCCCCCAAAAAAAACACCTATGACGTGGACCCCACCCTCCCCCCAGTCTCACCTATTCCTAAGCTCATCCATGTATGGAGGGCAAATCCTTAATAAAGTGGGGTGCATTTTATATTATAATTTATAAAGAAAACCTTATAAAACAATTAAATTAAGTTTTATTTTAAGAAAATTGTTTACAACATTTTGTAGCACTAAAAATTTAAAATTTTAAAAAAGTAGGTAAACATGTCATGTTATATTTTTTTAAATTGCAAAAAAATCAGAGCATTGTGTCCTGATTGTTTATTTTATTATAATTATGTTCATAGAAAAACATTTATAGATTTTGTGTTTTATATTTTTTGTAACTTCTGGAAAAATTTCATGTTTAGTTTAACCCCCTACTCCTTCTGAAAACGTGCTGCGTCCCTGCCCACCTTGGAATACGGTAAAGCCCACGTCACTTTACATTTCGCGTTTATTTAAACAAACTAACTTTGGGTTTATCCATACATGGCAAGTGGTCCGGAGTGGAGCGGGGTTAAACCCCAAATTAGGATGGTTGTTAAAATCCAAGACACAAATTTTACCCATATCGTTTTTTTTTTGAAGATCAGTTTACCCATATAGTTTTTTCGATTTTAAATAAAAGTAGGTAAAAAACGCTAATTTTAGGTCAAAAAGTCCTTTTTATTGGTTAAAAACATTCATTTTGATCTCAAAACTTAAGTTTAGAGGCAGTTAGAAGACATTTTAAAGACTTTTTATTTTTCCAAAATTGGGGAATAACTTTTTGGGGGTTGTGTTTGTATTCCTCCCCCCTTCCAAAAAAAAATCCGTGAGGCTGCCCACCTATGCTTTTATCCCCCCTATCTCAGAATTTGAAGAAGCTAACCCCCCATCTCAGAATTTGGGAGGGAGGTTGGGTTAGCTTTAACGCCTTCCCAAACTTCCCTCCATGCCGATGTATGGGTTCATCTATCCTTAAAAACGACAATATTGTATATGTTTTAGGACAAAAAGAGAAAATACGAACCACCTATACCGACGTTAATTGGAAAAAGAAAAAAGAGAGGAGGCAAAGGTCCCGACGCGGCGACAAAACTACCACTTGGTATGTTAATTTCATTTTATTGTAATTTTTTAATTGCAAGTAATTGCAGAAAACCATATTATACTTAGTTTAGTCTATAATAAACTTGTTTCCAGATGGAAAACTGCTTATAGATGTTGAGTCTAGAAAAAAGCTATGGAAAGATCATTTTGATAAAGTCATGAACGTTGAAAAGGACTAACATTAATAAAATTCATGGCTTTAAAGCTAGCGGACCAAACGGCGTCAATGGAGCAATGATAAGAGCAGACGGAGAAAAAGAAGTTTGCATGCTTTACCATGTCTTAAACCAACCTTTGTTCAACCTTTGTTAGTTTGTTTAACCTTTGTTCAACCATGTCCTAGCAGAGGAACTTAAATGTAGCTCTCTGGTGCCTTTTTATTCAAAGGTAAATGTGACCCTTTATCTTGTAATTCCTTTAAAGGAATCAAACTCCTTAAACATGCATTCAAGAATCTGGAGAAGCTATTTGAGACTTGTTTAGGTCAATTAGCAGACCTGTGCACGGTCTGGAAATGCCCCCCCCGTTTTATTGGAGGATTTGCCTCCCCCCTTTTTATTGCCCCCCCCCCCCGCCAAAAAATGAAAAAGTACCCTAAAATTATGACGCCATTTTTGACCTATTATGACGCCATCATCGCGAATTTTTTGCAGTTTTTAGCCTATTTCAATGTATTTTAAGCCATGTTAGACCTACTTTTACCTTATTTTCACTTTTTTGTCCCTTTTTTCTCTTTTCCCTCCTTTATTTTTTCTTTTTTCTCCTTTTTTTTCTCTTTTTTTTTTCTTTCCCCCCTGCTTGCTCCCCCCGTTTTATTGCCCCCCGTTTCAAAAAAGTTGCCCCCCGTCCCCGTGCCCCCCATTTCCGAATTGTCCCCCCGTTTTAACCATAGATGTTTTTGGGGGGAGGGGCAGAGGGGTCCACCCTTCCCCCTAGAGCCAAAATTTCGGACCCCCCTTGGAAAAAATACAGGGTCCCCTTTCCCCATAAGCTCGAAAGCGGTCCGACCTACCCCCCCCCCTGGAAGGCTGGACCCCCCCCTCCCGACCAATTTGAAAGTATATTTTTTTATTTACTCTCAAAAACACAGGTTTTTAGTTAAAAACAGTGTTTAAATACACTTTTTAGGCCTAAATAGGCTGTTTTAATACATAAAATTCAATATTAGACCTAAAAATACTTAAATTATTGAGTTTAAAAAATTTTGCTGAAAAATTGGACCCCCCTGACCCCCCCTAAATTTGAAATCTCGCACCCGGGGTCGACCCCCCCCTAAAAAGCCAGGGGGGGCCGGACCCCCCCTGGACCCCCCCCCCTAAAAAATTTTGGCCTTCCACCCGGGGGTGGGGGTGGACCCCCCCCCTAGCGGACCCGACCAAAAACATCTATGGTTTTAACCCCGGGAGGGGCATAATTGTAGTTTAGTTTAAACCTATACTTAATTAAAATTGTCACACAATAATATGTTTCCCTATGTGAAAGTGCTTTAATGTATCATTTTGTCTCAATAAGTTTTGGTCTATATAATAATATAATATAATATAAAGTTTTGGTCTCAATAACAAAAATTAAGTTGAAATTTGTGCTTTGAAACTAAATTCAAACCTACATAGGTTTTTTAAATGTTTTTACTGTAAAATTATTTAAAATTTAAATAATAATTTTAAAAAGTTCATTCCAAACCAGGGACGTACCCAGAGTTTCATTTTGGGGGGGGGGAGTTGGGCGGAGCCCCCCTTAATTTTTGAAAACGTTAAAAAGTAGAAAAAGCTGTATAATACACTTTTTTGGTCTAATAACCTATTATCTAATGTTTTTAGCGGTAAAAACATGTTTTTAGTTAAAAATTACATTAGCATTGATATCCATAGGTGAGAAAAGGGGGCAGGTTGGGGTCCACCTCCACCCTAGCCTCGAAATTTTGACCACCCTTTAAAAAAATCCAGGGGCCCCCCTTCCCCAAATTTTCGATTTTTTTACCCCTGACCCCCCTCTAGATTTTGAAATCTGACACCCCTCCTCCCCTTTTGAGAAAATTTCAGGTCAACCCCCCTAGAAAGCTAGGGGGGTTCGACCCCCCCCCTAGGACCCCCAGCTAGATTTTAAAATGTCATTTACCCGGGGTAAACACCCCCCCCCCAACTTTTGACCGTCTTCATCTATGCCTAGCACATCTCAAGCTAATGTCAAAATAGTCTCCTATGCAGATGATACCACAGTTTACTTCACCGGAACCAAGATTACTGAAATGGAACTCGATTTCACCAATTACCTCAACATTTTAAATCAATATCTGGATAAAAACTACCTTAAACTTTCAACAGAAAAATCAACAGTCACTATTTTTTCCTAATCATCACAAGAGTTTCACTACCATCCAAAGGTGACCATAGGCAACAAACTTTTACTGCTAAACAAAAATCCCAAAATCTTGGGTGTTACTTTCAATCCGAAACTAACATTCAATAACCACGTCACCAACATAACAAAGCATCCAGGCGCAACTACATTCTCAAAGCCCTGGCTGGCACCAGCTTGGGCCATCAAAAATGTTATCTCCTACAAAGCAATAGGACGCCCAATTCTCAACTACGGAGCCCCAATATGGTCACTCAATCCCCATCTTCAAAAAATACAAACACAAAATACAGCTCTCAGTATAGCAACGGGCTGCCACAAAATGGCCCCAACTGACCATCTACACCAAGAGACCAAAGTCCTACCAATAGAAAACCACACCAACCTTCTCTCAACACAATTTTTAGTAAAAACTATGCAGCCAACACACCCATCTAAAAAATTACAGCCTATGATCATAGACAAAGATAGATGAAACATACCCTCCAATCAAAATTTGGACCAACAGCTAAAAGCTTCTACAACCTGAACCACATGCTCATGGAAAAAACATCCAATCAAACATTCCATCATATTTTGTCAAAAAAAAAACATTTTGCAACTGCAACCTAATGCTCTATTAAAAAGAAATCCGCCACCAATCAACATAAGCAAGCAGCAACTTTCCAGGAATTCAAGAACCTTTTTAGCACAACTTAGATGCAAACACTGCCACCACCTCAACTCGTTCAAATCCAGAATCAACAACTCCCTTAAAAACGAATGCCCCCCCCCCACTGCAGTGACAAACCTCATGACGTCAAACACCTTTTTGCATACCCTCAAAAGCCAACAACACTCAAACTAGAAGATTTATGGGAAAGACCAGTGGGTGCGGTCAGGTTCCTTGATGCCATAACTTGAGGCTCAGGCCATGAACAACAACGACAACCCCTCTAAATAATTCATTTTTTGCCTTCGTTTTGGTTTAAATGAATTGTTTGATCTTTGCGATGGCTATATAGAAATAGTTTTGAGCTAAATGAAAAAACACAACAGTTTTTGAGTTATAGTTTTGAAAAATAAAGAAAACATTAAATAGGATATAACTAAACTACTCTCCTTAAATTATTGTGCAGAAAAATATTAAATTTTATTAAGATAGACTTATATAAGCATACATGGGCACGGGGGGGGGGGTTGGGGGGGGTTAACCCCCCCCCCCCAAATTCTGAGAAGGGGGTTTAACCCCCCCCCCACTCAGAAGTGGGGGGGGAGAGAAAAAGTTAACCCCCCCCCCAATTTTGGCAAAATGAAGAAAAAAAAAGTTTTTAAAATGACTTCTAACTGCCTCCAAACTTAAGTTTTCAGGTCAAAATGAATGTTGTAAGCAGTGAAAAGCTCAAAAATGCAATAAAAAGGGCTTTTTGACCTAAAATTAGCGTTTTTTACCTATTTTTCCTTCAAAATCAAAAAACGATATGGGTAAAATGCACTCCAGGAAAAAAAACGATATGGGTATTTTGCGTTTCTTGAATTTTAACCCCCCCCCCAATTTTGGGTTTAACCCCCCCCCCCCCCACCTTCTTGCCCGCGTTCGACTGGAAGAAAAAAACAAGTAAATTTTATGGAAAAAAGTAAAAATAAAAGAGGAAGATAGAGGAGTGGTGGTGATGGGCGCTCATGGGTGAGAAAGGGGGGAGGCAGGGCAGGGTTGAGTCCACCCACCCCTCAGCCTCGAAATTTTGCCCCCCTCCCCCTTGACGAAAATCTAGGGGGCGGAGTCCTCCCCGCTAATTTCCGAATTTTTGACCCCTGACCCCCCTCTAGATTTCAAAATCTGACCACCCCCCCTCCCCCCTCGGGAAAATTATAGGTACTTTTTTTATACTAAATTTTCTTCCAAAAACGTGAATTTTCATCACATATTCATGCTTTTACACTCTTTTTATACATGAATATGGCTTTTTATTCAATAAAATGTATTTTTATCCTATAAAAAGGACAATTATTAAAGTTATTATGGTTTAAAACTGTTTTGCTTTGGACACCGGACACCACCTGACCCCCCTCTAGATTTCAAAATTTCGCACCCCGTGTCGACCCCTTCCTCCTAAAAAAGCTAGGGGGGGTCCGGCCGAACCCCCCTGGGACCCCCCTTCCTAGAATTCAAAATTCGATGTACCCCGGGTAACCCCCCCCCCCTCCTAGCTTCTCCGACCGTGTTCATCTATGGCGAGAGAAAAATTTCTTCTTTAATATTAACACAGAAATTTTCCTGATGCCTTCCAAAAGCATATTAATAGTCAAAAATTTAAAATTTTCCTGGTAGTTTAATATGAATTTACAGATCATTAAATTGACCACTGTTTTAAGCTAAACTAAATGATTATTCCGGTTAAGTAGTTAATCATGATACATAAAAGTTATATAAACATTATTATCCTTTTATTAACGTTTAAACACATGTTTTAAATGTATAATTACTAAAAAAACCTTAAAATTTGTAATAAATATCATCTGGAATTAAAATTATTATTGTATTTTCGCGCCTTAAATTAAAAATTTTCTCCCCGGGGGGCATTCTGCTTCTCAAGCCCCGTGACAAAGGGGCCTGCAGAAGGTTTGAGAAAGGCTCCGGCTCTGCCCCTTGACCCCGCCGGGGGCTGTACGCCCAGACCCCCCTTCAGAGTTAGTATTTACCCCCCCCCCCCCACCAGACTGCCCCAAATGAAATCCTGGACACGCCACTGCATAGGCGGTAAGGTCAGCCCCCAGTATTGTGCACGATCTGAAAAGATGCCCCTCGCTTTATTGGAGGATTTTATACCGCCCCAGCCAAAAAAATGAAAAAGTACCCTGAATTATGGCGCCATTTTTGACCTATAATGACGCCATCGTCGCGAGTCTTTGTGTTTTTTTCCTTTTCCTTCTTTTATTCTTTTTTCTCTCTCCCCTACTTGCCCCCTCCCTCATTTTATTGCCATTTAGTCCGGCGGTCATGAAACTGATGCTCACCCAGTCAATCCGGTGTCAAGGTGTCAAGGTGTTCTTTCCCCCCTAAAAATTTTTCCCCCCGGAAAAACTATCCCGGGATAGTTTTTGCCCCCGGAAAAACTATTGCATAGTTTTTCCCCCCGGAAAAACTATCCCGGATATTGTTTCCCCCTTCGGTAAATTCTTTCCCCGGGGGAAAGAATATACTGGGATAGATTTTTCCCCATGCTTTTTAATTTTAAAATCATATAAACTTAGAATTTTTAAAAAATAATTTGAATAGCTGTACTTTTATTAGCTCAAATACCAATTTTTGTGTAATAAATTCCATTAAAACATGTTTACTCACGATTTTAATTTTGTTTGTATTTTTTTATTTTAGCGTTATAATCAGGGGGAAAGTTTTTAACCGTAAATTCTTCCCCCCTTCAAAAATTTGCATAAAGTTTATAATATTAATTCTGCGCATTCTTCAATAATACGTCATTAAATTAAAATGATTACTTTGTTATCATGATACTTTCATAAATTCTTAAAATTATTAAAATAAAACCCATGAACTACCTTAACCATTTTAAACCTTAGTTTCCCTAAGCAGACTAACCGAAACCTAAAAACCAAGCTAAAAAATTATAAAAAACGAACAACAATATAAAAAAGAGGGAGGAGAATATCCCGGTTTTTAACCGGAATAGTCTTTCCGGGGAAAAAAAGATTTTACCGAGGGGGGAAAGAATTAACCGGTGTTTTAGCGGGATGGTTTTTCCGGGGGGAAAAACTATCCCGGCTTTTTACCGGGATAGATCTTCCGGGGGGAAAAAAGAAGAGGGGAAAAGATATCCCGCGACACCGGCCATCTCGTCAAGTTTTTTTGAAAAAATTTTCGTCATAAACTAGGGTAAAAGCGGATATTATTTTGGGCTTTAAGCTAAAATCTTAAGATATATTCTTAATAATAATAAGTACTAAAGATGCTATTATCTGTGACTCACAGTCAGCAAACAGTAATTAATGGAACAATCAAAAACTGTAAGCATGTGAAAGGGTGTGTTTTTCATGCAACAATAATAATTAGGAAAACAGTAAAAAATTGTCAACATGTGAAAAGGCGTTTTTCATACAACAGTAATAATTAGGTAGATGAAATACATCAAAATATTAGAAATTAATTATTAACAAGGACCAAGTATAAACATCCAGTAAATAACAAAACAAAAATATTTTACATATACAAGAGTGACGCAATTTAATTTGACTGCTTTTGAACGAACATTTTTTACTGTGAATGTCAAGTTACAAAAATCGGGAGATAAAAATTTAACAAATACTATTTTTAGTTAAAACGCACCCTAGTTAAAGCCCTCAACGGTCCTAATAGGTTGTATAATAGCCCTATTTAGAGCCCTATAACACCGTGATACTAAATTTAAGAATTTGACGGATGATAAAAAAATGCACATTGATGTCAAATATTTGAAAGACTTCACGTAGAATTTTTTCGTTTGTATGAATTTTTTGATTTTCTGGATTTATTCTTACTTACGTTTGGTGTGGAATTTTTTGTTTTAAAGTAAATAAAATGTTGAAAAATTAAATACTAAAAGATTCTTTCATTTTCTCGTACACTTTTTAAACTTAAAGATTAGCTGTGGTCACCAAGACTGTTTGACTGCGGCTGTTATTAAGATAAATAACGTTTTAAAGGTTAAGTTTTGTCAACACTACACATTATTATTGTGCCGACTATAGTTTGATGAAAAGATTTTGCACATCAAGACGACGAATTATTTAAATCGTAATCATAAAAGCCACAAATTTGTTTATGTTTATATTATTACCTCTCGTAAATAAATACAGTTTTAAAAGTCGATTAAATAAAAAAATATAAAATTCAAACAACGAAAATTCAAAACACAACAAAAAATAAAATACTGTACCTGAAATATTAATCTGAAGAAAATTTTTTCTTTCAACTTGCTAATTGTTTGTTTGCTTCAGCAATGGAAGAGGCATTTGCTTTAAGAAAGCGTTATGATTCAAACTTTATAGATATTTTACATTGTCTATTATGTTGATATATTGTGAAACGAGCTGTATTTTATTTTCTACACAATGATTTATTTGTTGAACGAGCTTGTCAAAAATTGCTGTGAGTATGATTTTTCAATTCCCAGACTATAAAAAACTGAAACATAATGTAATTAGTTCACTGTATAAATAAAAAATAAATAAGCGTAAAAAATCAATTAGCATATAGCCATATAAATCGTTTTAAAAATGAATGAGCGTATCACAAATCTGAATGTCATAGCGCAACTAAAAATTTAGTTCACCAGGTTTGTTTTTTTTTAAATTCAATTCAAAAATGGGTTGTCTAGCCTTGAAAAATGTCTTATGGATAGAGAACAGGAAAAAGGGCAATTTATCCGAAAACACTCCTGAGCTGCACTCTTAATTTGGTCTTAATTCTCACAGTCTATTGCTACAACACATTCTCTCTCTATCTGACCAATGATTTCTTACAATTCCCCAGCTCTTTTAACATTTTTGTAGTGGCTTAAATTGGATAATCAATACACAAAATTATCCACTAACAAAACTTCTGGTTAAAAATTAGTTTAATTGTTACGAAGTTGAGTTTTTACATATAATACTACATAGCAGCGATTTGCAAATCTCTCTCTCTCTCTCTCTCTCTCTCTCTCTCTCTCTCTCTCTCTCTCTCTCTCTCTCTCTCTCTCTCTCTCTCTCTCTCTCTCTCTCTCTCTCTCTCTCTCTCTCTCCCTCTCTCTCTCTCTCTCTCTCTCTCTCTCTCTCTCTCTCTGTCTCTCTCTCTGTCTCTCTCTCTCTCTCTCTCTCTCTCTCTCTCTCTCTCTCTCTCTCTCTCTCTCTCTCTCTCTCTCTCTCTCTCTCTCTCTCTCTCTCTCTCTCTCTCTCTCTCTCTCTCTCTCTCTCTGTCTCTGTCTCTCTCTGTCTATCTATCTATCTATATATCTCTCTCTGTCTCTCTCTCTCTATCTATCTATCTATCTATCTATCTATCTATCTATCTATCTCTCTCTCTCTCTC
>JASAMX010005279.1:0-13042 GCA_030248175.1 Microlaimidae sp. YZB2_3
CTTAAAGTGATATGCTATTCGCTTCGAAAATTGGACAACGAAAATTGTTTTTATTATTTCGTTATTTTTACTATTTTAGTTATGATTTTACTATTTGATTATTTATTAGGGCAAGATGATTTTCAATTAACTGAAAAAGAAAAAGCAATTCACTTGCTTGTTATTAATGTCAAATATAAGCTGCCAATAAACTAAAAGTTGTGTCTAATGTGACTTCGAATAATAAGTTATAATAATATTTTATTTTGTCATACTTTATTCTAAGCTTGGTGCCAAAATAAGCATAACACACGATGGTCAAAAAACTTTCATTTGAACCGACATTGTTCAGTGTTAAGGCTGGTTCATACTACAGGTGTCATTAGTACTAAAGCTAAGGCTAAAGTGCTTAAGTACTAAAGGGTTTTTTGGGCTTAGTACTAAAGCTAAGGCGCGGTTAAACTGAAATTAGCTGGCAAAAGCTCGACAAAAGGTATGGACCCGGCAAAACGTTAGCTTTTGCCAAGAAAATGACAAACCACAAAAAACTTTAAATGCTCCCACCAAACCAAAAACATGATTATGTAATAAAAATTGATATCAGTGAAAAAGGAAGGTAAGGTGGGGTCAACCTCGACCCCCCACCTTGTTAACATCAAAATTTTTGACCCCCCCCCCTCCTAGACAAAAATAAAGTTCTTCTCTACAAATTCTCCATTTTTTTTAACTGACTCCCCTCAAAATCTTAAATCAAACACTTCTAAAGTATTATCTTTTGACAACCAGGCACACCCTGGCCCTTTTTAGGATTTCGAAATTTTTCATCTTGGGCCTACCCCCTAGAAAGCCAGTGAGTATGGAAGAACAGCCTAGAACGTTTTTCCCAAATTTAAGATGCATTTTACCCCAGTTAACCAACCAACCCAACCCCTTCCCTCCCCATTAGCTGCTAAAACTATGCTCACCTCACTTGATAATATTATTTTTCATCTAAAAGTAACATAAGTGAGTTATTTGAACAATATTGCTTAATAAAAAAATTAAATGGAGTTTTGGTATGGGATTTTACTTTTTTGAGTTCTGTGAGTATGGGATTTTATTTTTTTGTGTTTTTTTAAAATTATTTTACTTATTTTTGTTTAAGCATTAAAAAAGACGATTATTTATGATTTTTTAGGCATTTTTTTAAGTTTCTAAATGCTTAATATTAAAATAATCTCATGTTTTATTATTTCATGTGGACATTTTCTGAAATTTATTATGCAGTAAGGGTGATTTTTTTAAATAAAAATGTTGGTTATATGCTTTTTTGCTTTAGATATTTATTCCAAAAAATATTCTTGATAGTTAACCATTTTTGGTGACTATTTACATTTCAAGATAAACACTGCAATACACGATTGTCAAAACCCTCACATTTAAAAAAAAAGTTGTTCAGTGTTAAAAAATATTTTCACAGAGTTATAAAGTTATTCAATTATATAGAATTTAGAAGTTATAGAAGTTATAGAAACACTTTTATTCAAATAGCGCTTAGGAAAAAAAGACATCTCTCATTCATTGGATATCAATTTTTTTCAAGCGCTAATTGGCTAAAACAGCTTCTCCCACAACCATTCCCACAGATCAAAACATATATGACGTATTCTAAATACTATATGACATTTTGAGCGTCCTTAAAATCTTGACGTGTACAAAACCAAACCAAATTTAAAACTATAAAATTTACCCTAAAATAATATTTTTTTAAAAAATAAAATTAAAATCTAAGGCAATAAACGTTCAAATTGTCTTTAATGTTGAGTTTTTTTACTGTAAATTTAACGATGTATGCTAAGAATTACCTTAAAACAGGGATAATATATAAAATTTACAAATATGTCTATATTTTTGGTTCGGCAAAAGCTAAGGATAAAGTGCTTTAGTACTAAGACTTTTTTGGGCTTAGTACTAAAACTAAGGCTAAACGATTTTTGAACCTTTAGTACTAAAGCTAAGGCGCAGCTAAAATGAAATTTCCCGGTAATGCACACCCGTTAAAAACTTCTTCACAAAGCCAACAAAAGCCTCCCCCAAAAAACACAAATACAACTTTTTTCCCCCTCCTTCTCCTTCAATTAGCATTCATACTTCGTCCAAAGGCAAAAGTCCAAAGGACGTTTTGGCTTTTCTAAAATTGTCCTTTGGACGGACGTTTTGTCATAAGTATGAACCAGCCTTTAAAGATCTTCATAGAATTATGGGCGCTAGGCAAAAATAAACTCTGTATAATATCTTCAAAAACTATGTCTTCTGAAACACTTTTAAATTCTCAACTAAAAAAACTTTTTTGCTAAGCCTAATGAAGCGAAACCTAAAAATAAGCTAAAAAACTTTTAAAAAATCCAAAAAAAGTTTTAAAAATGTGGAATAATGTACTACTCAAAGAAGACATTTTTTCCGAAGATATTTTTCAGAAGAAATTTTTTCCAGATGCCGAATTATGACGGCATAGAATCACTTTCAGCCAATGAGCGCTTGGGAGAAAATTGATTTCAGCAAACGTGAGGATCTACCTCCGCTATTAAGCTCCTCCAACTTTAATTCCTACAGAACAAAAGATATAACCGCAAATTACGAAATAGTACTTGCTTTAATTTGGGATTCTTAAAATTCTAAAGTGAAAGATCGAGTAAATTTGAACGTTCTGATGCAGAGTATAATGCCTGCTTATTTTTCGATATTTTTTGCAATATAAATAAAGTTAAATATCCCATCAACATGTCAAACACATAGTGTCTCCATGATGAAAACATACGCAGCTAACGTCAAAATTCCTAATTCTTGAATCTCAACTAATAAATAATTTGCATAGTGCCGTTTAATTTGCAGGAGTATGGGTTGAGCGCAGCTGATTTGACGTTCATTATATGACAAATACTACGTTTAGTGTTTTGTTGCGCGGTTTTTTAACCAAAAACTAAGGAGATTGAACAGTTGCGAAAACACTTTCCAGAAGTTCTGAATCTCACTGGCGTGAGATAAAAAAATTACATCGGAGCATTGTAAAAACACAGTCTAAACAGATGAAAATGATTGCAACCCTCCCATTTAACCGGAAGTTTTGCAGTGCTAAATATCTTTACATAGTTATAAATTTACACTTTTAGTCATTTAGCGCTTAGGAAAAAAAATGAAGATCTCTTATTCATTGGAAAAATCATTTTTTCCTCAAGTACTTAAATGGCTAAAGCAGCTCCTCCCACAAACATTCCCACAAATCAAAAAATATATTACGTGATCACGAATACTATATGACACTTTGAGGGTCCTTCAAAAACCTAACGTGATAATCCTGGGACTCTAAATAGTCAAAGATGCACCAGGGGCCTATTTCATAAATATTTATGTAATTGTAAATTAATAAACGCATTTAATTTCTTCTTATTTTATTAATTAAAAAATACGTACGTAACTGTGGAATTTACGGAATTTACAGAAATGTAATTTCTTAAATTCTAAACGCAATTTTATTAATATACTTTTTAATTGAAAATACAAAAAAAAATGCGTTCATTAATTTACAGCTGTAAATTAATTACATGCAATCTTTATGAAATAGGCCCCAGAGCGCTATATGTAATTTATTTCTCAAATAGCATATCAATAATTTTGATTATCAATACTTCTACTAGTTGAACAATATTCTTCTTTTCTGAAATTGCAATATACAGCAATGTAAATCTTTTTTTCCAGTTAGTGACAGCACAATGAGTCCTCTAAACAATACTCTAAAATTGAAAAAAAACGCAAATAAATAACCAAAAACCAATTTGCAAAAAATTTTTTTAAAAATTTTGGCGAGAACTAAAAAAAATAGAAATCTTAAAATATCCTCATATAAATTTTAAAATTTTTGGACCCACTCTAATTACCTGAATTGCCTGATTTTAAAAAATTTTCTAACAATACGGTAGCTGATCTAAATTTTAGCCACTTTTCAATTCCTATTTTTTTGGATTAAAAGTTTTTTTCTGGTTTTTTCAAATCGACCCAAAATTTGTTTTAAAAATCAAACGATAGCTATTTTCGTTATTCCAGTGCAAAATTTTAAAATTTTTGTTACATCTTAAAGACCAGTGGAGGTTTAACGGTTTTTTTTATAGTGGCCCAAAATCAAAGCGTGCCGCGAGCCATCTAACTTCGGCCACCTAGAAAAAAACTGGCTATAACTATTGCCAAAACAAACAATAAATATTTTTTAAAGTTTGTAAATTTATCCCTAAGTATTGTTCTTGGTACATATAACTTAATTTTTTCACGTTTAAAAAATTTTATAGGTATTAGCAAGGCTTTAAAAAAATTCTATGAAAACCTTAAAAAACAAATTTTAATAATCTGTATTTTTTGTTGAATTTTTATTTTTGGCTTAAAAAAACGTCAAAAAAATCAAACGAGCAAAAATTTTTTATAAATATGGTAGTACGATAATATTTAAACACAGTAAAAAAACGGCAGGTTCTTTCACTTAAGTTTTAAGCTGGCTAAAATTAACGGAATCTTAAAATGCGTAGTTAGTTAAACGCATTGCAAAGTCATTTTGAAGAAAATATCAAAACACGAAAAATAACAGCTTTGAGCCTTTTTAAGGTTGTATAGTGCTTCGTTCTAAATTTGATGCAGTTTAAACACAAAACAAAAATTAAGAAAATCACAAAAAAATTCACTTTTTGTATGAAAATGTTGAGAATGCAAAAAAAGAAAAATAAAAATCTTTTGCAAAAACACTTTATTCAACATTAATCCACTTATTTTGTGCTCGTTCCTTTGTGTTTTAAAAATAAGCCAATTTTCTAACATTCTAAATTGGTGGCTGAAATTTAGGCCTGGCCCAAAATTAAGTCAGATACCCTAATTGTTCAATTTTCAATCATATTAATCTTAATTAACATTGAAAATTAATTTTTCTTGTTGTTAATTACTGTTTAAAATTCTGCAAAGTACTGTTCTTTTCTCTTATGGTTGTAATATTTTTCTTATAGTAATAATCTTAATGCAATCATATAATATTCAACTTATAATTTAAGTGTTAAATTTGCAAAGAGCTTTTTACTAATGTTGCGCGGTTTACAAGACTTGCAGGAGCTTTCTTCATTTTCGCTAGACAGCTATTATTGAGCGCTCAGAAGATTAGATTATTTTGCTGTTTTTGAATTTCTTATTTTGATAAATCAATCGATAAGCAAGTCTCAAATAACAGAAGTGGCTTCTGTGATATTTACGATAGTCAAAACCCTCCTATTTTAACGGAACTTGTTCAGTGTTAAAATTCTTTACAAAAATTATAACGTTATAGAATCACTTTTGGCCAACTTTTAGAGTCCTTAAAATCCTGACGGGTTCGCGCAATTCCCTGCTCTTTCTAATCAGTCATCATGATTATTTCTGATCAATCAAAAAACGAGGGCACCGCTAAAAAATGGATTTTTAAACAAACTAACAAAAAAATGCGTAAAAAGTCCTTTAGTAAGCGGGGTACAAGAAGGTGTATGGTTATTTTCTGTAAAATTTTGACTACAAACAAAAAATAACAAAAAAATAAATTAGACAAAAAAATATAAAAAAATTTAACTTTGACTTAAAGTTAATCTGAGATTAGCGATTGTCGACACACAGTAAACATACTAACAGTATTGATTGAATAATCTAGATTAATGGAGTTAATAGACTTAATTTCAGATTAAATCGTCACTAATCCAAGATTAGCGGGAAAAACCCGCAAATTTTTAATCCACTTCCCGAGGTGGTTTAAAAATTTGCATAAATTAACAATTTAATCTTGAGTTAGTGACGATTTAATCTGAGATTAAACATAATCTCAGATTAAATTTGTTAAACTAGATTATCTAATCGATACTGCTAGTATGTTTACTATGTGTCGACAATCGCTAATCTCAGCTTAATTTTAAGTCGGATTAAACCTTCAGCATACGACCCCAGATTTTATGATAAAGATACAGTGTATTAGATACGACTTAGGTACGATCCAGGTATGTTTATCGCGATGAAGTTTACGTACCACAATGGTTCCACCTACACAAGGTTTCACCGCGGTAATACGAAGGTTTCACAGTAGTAACCCTGGAAAAAAGGCAACGACAAGAAAGGGTTAAGCGATTTTTACTTACTCTTCCAAGTTCCCAACTTACGCCTGGACAAACCGTGACTTCGCGTTTTAATCTATCGGGTATAAGCGTATAACAAACTTACCAGGTGACATTAAAAATCGTTTGGAGATTTCTCTGATATTCAAAAAATTATCGCTTCTGCCGAAAGTTCTTGTAGTTTCAAAAAAGTTCCTGGAAAACGGTCCTTCTACAATCTCTTCTGGTTGTACCTAAAATCAATTATTCTGTTTTTCATTATTTTAAATGGTTTGAATTTGAACGAAAATTATTTTGAATCTAGTTAAAAATTCGTGTTAATAATTTTTAAATGGAGCTAATGTACATAAGCTCTTAAACTTAAACTTAAATTTAGTTTTAGATCCATTAATGGCATCACATTAAACTTCATTTGAACCTAAAACAGCGTGCCATAAACATTTTGGATTATTAATGTCTAAATAATCGCGTCTAAAATATGGAGTGGGAACGAGCCAGAATTTGTTATGCTGCTCACTCTTGGTGAACCAGCCATCTCGTTTTACACTGAGCAGCAATTTAAATCCCACTTTTGGCGCGCAATAACAGTCAGGGGTGGTATGCTGAACGTTTAATCCGACTTAAAATTAATCTGAGATTAGCGATTGTCGACACACAGTAAACATACTAGCAGTATCGATTAGATAATCTAGTTTAACAAATTTAATCGGAGATTAGGTTTATTCTCAGATTAAATTATCGATAACTCGAGATTAAATTGTTAATTTATGCAAATTTTTAAACCACCTCCGGAGGTGGATTAAAAATTTGCGGGTTTTTCCCGCTAATCTCGGATTAGTGGCGATTTAATCTGAGATAAAGTCTATTAACTCCGTTAACCTAGATTATTTAATCAATACTGTTAATATGTTTACTGTGTGTCGACAATCGCTAATCTCAGATTAATTTTAAGTCAGATTAAACCTTCAGCATACCACCCCAGAATATAATACTTTTTTAATATAAAATAAATCAACATGGACATCTTTATGCTGGATAATGTTTTTTACTAAATAGGGTTGTCAGGCTGACACGGACTACTTGTTTTCTTAAAAATTTTTTAGTTAGCAAATTTCTTTTTTTTTTGTTTAGAAGGTTACATTGTGCTTCAAAAATAATATCAGATTAGAATAATGAAAAATAAAAGGTAAATTTTTTATATTTTTTTGTCTAATTTATTTTTTTGTTATTTTTGTTTGTAGTCAAAATTTTACAGAAATAATCATACACGCCTTCTATACCCCGCTTACTAAAGGACTTTTTACGCATTTTTGTTAGTTTGTTGTTAAAATCCATTTTTAGCAGTGCCGAAAATCCTGATTCGTTTTTGATTGATCAGAAATAATCATGATGACTGATTAGAAAGAGCAGGGAATTGCGCGAACCCGTCAGGATTTTAAGGACTCTAAAAGTTGGCCAAAAGTGATTCTATAACGTTCTAATTTTTGTAAAGAATTTTAACACTGAACAAGTTCCGTTAAAATAGGAGGGTTTTGACTATCGTAAATATCACAGAAGCCACTTCTGTTATTTGAGACTTGCTTATCGATTGATTTATCAAAATAAGAAATTCAAAAACAGCAAAATAATCTAATCTTCTGAGCGCTCAATAATAGCTGTCTAGCGAAAATGAACAAAGTCTGCAAGTCTTGTAAACCGCGCAACATTAGTAAAAAGCTCTTTGCAAATTTAACACTTAAATTATAAGTTGAATATTATATGATTGCATTAAGATTATTACTATAAGAAAAATATTACAACCATAAGAGAAAAGAACAGTACTTTGCAGAATTTTAAACAGTAATTAACAACAAGAAAAATTAATTTTCAATGTTAATTAAGATTAATATGATTGAAAATTGAACAATTAGGGTATCTGACTTAATTTTGGCCAGGCCTTAATTTCAGCCACCAATTTAGAATGTTAGAAAATTGGCTTATTTTTAAAACACAAAGGAACGAGCACAAAATAAGTGGATTAATGTTGAATAAAGTGTTTTTGCAAAAGATTTTTATTTTTCTTTTTTTGCATTCTCAACATTTTCATACAAAAAGTGAATTTTTTTGTGATTTTCTTAATTTTTGTTTTGTGTTTAAACTGCATCAAATTTAGAACGAAGCACTATACAACCTTAAAAAGGCTCAAAGCTGTTATTTTTCGTGTTTTGATATTTTCTTCAAAATGACTTTGCAATGCGTTTAACTAACTACGCATTTTAAGATTCCGTTAATTTTAGCCAGCTTAAAATTTAGGTTAAAGAACCTGCCTATTTTTGTTGTTTTTAAATATCATCGTACTACCGTATTTATAAAGAATTTTATTTGCTCGTTTAATTTTTTTGACGTTTTTTTAAGCCAAAAATAAAAATTCAACAAAAAATACAGGTTATTAAAATTTGTTTTTTAAGGTTTTTACATAATTTTTTAAAGTCTTGCTAATAACTATTAACGTTTGCAAACGGGAAAAAATTAAGTTATATGTACCAAAAAACAATACTTAGGGATAAATTTACAAACTTTAAAAATATTTATTGTTTGTTTTGGCCATAGTTATAGCCAGTTTTTTCTAGGTGGCCGAAGTTAATGGCTCGCGCGCGCCTTAATTTCGGCCACTATAAAAAAAAACCGTTAAACCTCCACTGGTCTTTAAGTGTAACAAAAATTTTAAAATTTTGCACTGGAATAACAAAAATAGCTATCGTTTGATTTTTAAAACAAATTTTGGGTCGATTGAAAAAACCAGAAAAAAACTTATCCAAAAAAATAGAAAAGTGGCCAAAATTAGATCAGCTACCGTATTGTTAGAAAATTTTAAAATTAGGCAATTCAGGTAATTAGAGTGGGTCCAAAAATTTTAAAATTTATATGAGGATATTTTAAGATTCTATTTTTTTAGTTCTCGCCCCAATTTTTAAAAAAATTTTTTGCAAATTGGTTTTTGGTTATTTATTTGCGTTTTTTTTCAATTTTAGAGTATTGTTTAGAGGACTCATTGTGCTGTCACTAACTGGAATTTACATTGTGTATATTGCAATTTCAAAAAAGAAAAATATTGTTCAACTAGTAGAAGTAATAATAATCAAAATTATTGATATGCTATTTGAGAAATAAATTACATATAGCGCTCTGGGGCCTATTTCATAAAGATTGCATGTAATTAATTTACGGCTGTAAATTAATGAACGCATTTTTTTTTGTATTTTTAATTAAAAAGTATATTAATAAAATTGCGTTTAGAATTTAAGAAATTACATCTCTGTAAATTCCGTAAATTCCACAGTTACGTACGTATTTTTTAATTAATAAAATAAGAAGAAATTAAATGCGTTTATTAATTTACAATTACATAAATATTTATGAAATAGGCCCCTGGTGCATCTTTGACTATTTAGAATTCCAGGATTATCACGTTAGGTTTTTAAGGACCCTCAAACTGTCATATAGTATTCGTGATCACGTCATATATGTTTTGCTTTGTGGGAATGTTTGTGGGAGGAGCTGCTTTAGCCATTTAGTGCTTGAGAAAAAATGATCTCCAATGAATAAGAGATCTTCATTTTTTTCCTAAGCGCTAAATGACTAAAAGTGTAAATTTATAACTATGTAAGGATATTTAGCACTGCAAAACTTCCGGTTAAATGGGAGGGTTGCAATCATTTTCATCTGTTTAGACTGTATTTTTACAATGCTCCGATGTAATTTTTTTATCTCACGCCAGTGAGATTCAGACCTGGAAAGTGCTTTCGCAACTGTTCAATCTCCTTAGTTTTTGGTTAAAAAACCGCGCAACAAAACACTAAACGTAGTATTTGTCATATAATGAACGTCAAATCAGTTGCGCTCAACCCATACTCCTGCAAATTAAACGGCACTATGCAAATTATTTATTATTTGAGATTCAAGAATTAGGAATTTTGACGTTAGCTGCGTATTTTTTCATCATCCAGACAATATGTTTTTGACATGTTAATGACATATTAAACTTTATTTATATTGCAAAAAATATAAAAAATAAGCAGGCATTATACTCTGCATCAGAACGTTCAAATTTACTCGATCTTTCACTTTAGAATTTTAAGAATCCCAAATTAAAGCAAGTACTATTTCGTAATTTGCGGTTATATCTTTTGTTCTGTAGGAATTAAAGTTGGAGGAGCTTAATAGCGGAGGTAGATCCTCACGTTTGCTGAAATCAATTTTCTCCCAAGCGCTCATTGGCTGAAAGTGATTTTCTATGCCGCCATAATTCGGCATCTGGAAAAATTTCTTCTGAAAATATCTTCGGAAAAATGTCTCTTCTTTGAGGAGTACATTATTCCACATTTTTAAAACTTTTTTTGAATTTTTTAAAAGTTTTTTAGCTCTTTTTAGTTATTTAGGTTTCGCTTCATTAGGCTTAGCAAAAAAAGATTTTTTTAGTTGAGAATTTAAAAGTGTTTCAGAAGACATAGTTTTTGAAGATATTATGCAGAGTTTATTTTTGCCTAGCGCCCATAATTCTATGAGAATCTTTAAAGACTGTTTCATACTTATGACAAAACGTCCGTCCAAAGGACAATTTTAGAAAAGCCAAAACGTCCTTTGGACTTTTGCCTTTGGACGAAGTATGAATGCTAATTGAAATTTGTCCTTTGGACAAAGTCCAAAAGACAAAATCCAAAGGGAAAAGTCCAAGGGACAAAAAGTATAAACACGTTGTACTTTGGATTTTGTCCTTTGGACTTTTTCCTTTGGACAAAGTCCAAAGGACTTTTGTCCTTCGGACTTTGTCGAAAGAACGTTTTGTTATAAGTTACGGGTGTGCATTGCCGGGAAATTTCATTTTAGCCGTGCCTTAGCTTTAGTACTAAAGGTTCAAAAATCGTTTAGCCTTAGCTTTAGTACTAAGCCCAAAAAAGGTTTAGTACTAAAGCACTTTAGCCTTAGCTTTTGCCGAACCAAAAAATATGGACATATTTGTAAATTTTAAATATTATCCCTGTTTTGAGGTAATTCTTAGCATACATTGTTAAGTTTACAGTAAAAAACTCAACATTAAAGACATTTTTAACGTTCATTGCATTAGATTTTAATTTTATTTTTAAAAAAGATTATTTTAGGGTTAATTTTATAGTTTTAAATTTGGTTTTGTTTTGTACACGTCAAGATTTTAAGGACGCTCAAAATGTCATATAATATTTGTGATACGTCATATATGTTTTGATCTGTGGAAATGGTTGTGGGAAAAGCTGTTTTAGCCAATTAGCGCTTGAAAAAAAATTGATACCCAATGAATGAGAGATGTCATTTTTTTTCCAAAGCGCTATTTGAATAAAAGTGATTCTATAACTTTATAACTCAGTGAAAATATTTTTTAACACTGAACAACTTCTCTTAAAATGGGAGGGTTTTGACAATCGTGTATTGCAGTGTTTATCTTGAAATGTAAATAGTCACCGAAAATGGTTAACTATCAAGAATATTTTTTTGGAATAAATATCTGAAGCAAAAAGCATATAACCAACATTTTTATTTAAAAAAAACCACCCTTACTGCATAATAAATTTCAGAAAATGTTCACATGAAATAAAAAATGAGATTATTTTAATATTAAACATTTAGAAACTTAAAAAAATGCCTCAAAAAAGCAAAAAAAATCGTCTTTTTTAATGCTTAAACAAAAAAAGTAAAATAATAAAAAAAAACACAAAAAAGTAAAATCCCATACTCAGAGCATACCAAAACTCCATTTAATTTTTTTATTTAGCATTATTGTTCAAATAACTCACTTACATATTTGTATGTTACTTTTAGATGAAAAATAATATATTCAAGTGAAGTGAGCATAGTTTTAGGAGCAGCTAATGGAGAGGGGAGGGGTTGGGGTGGTTGGTTACCTGGGGTAAATTGCATCTTAAAATTGGGAAAGGTTCTAGGGTGTTCTTCCACATACTGGCTTCCTAAAGGGTGAGGCCCAAAATGAAAAATTTTGAAATCCTGAAGTAGGGTCAGGGTGTGCCTGGTTTTCAAAACAGAATACTTTAGAAAGTGTTTGATTTAAGATTTGGAGTAGGGAAGTCAGTTTCTAAAAATTAGAATTTGTTGAAAAGAACTTTATTTTTGTCTAGGAGGGGGGTCCAATTCAGGTTAAAAGTAGGGGTCGAGGTGGACCCCACCTTACCTCCCTTTTTCACGAATATTAACTTTTAATTAGAATCATTTTTTGGTTTGGTGGGAACATTTAACTTTTTTTTGTTATTGTCTCATTTTCTTGGCAAAAGCTAACGTTTTGCCGGGTCCATACCTTTTGCCGAGCTTTTGCCAGCTAATTTCAGTTTAGCCGCGCCTTAGCTTTAGTACTAAGCCCATAAAACTCTTTAGTACTAAAGCACTTTAGCCTTAGCCTTAGTACTAATGACACCCGTACTTAATCTCACTAGTTTATTAAAAATTATCCAGTTTTGCTATTAACCACATTAAGCGTGTGGTTGAAGAAATTTAACTCACATTTGTACCAGATTTACTTGACAATCGAGATAACTACCGTATACCTCATTCCATTTTAAAAAAACAAATCATATTAAAAAAATCTGCAAATAAAACAATATAAATAAATAAATAATAAAGGAATAAATAATACGTAATAGGCATCATTCAGCCATTTTTTAAGTTTGACTTTTTAAATTTTTTTTAGTTTAATAAAATTTTTAAAGATTTAATAATGACAGAAAAGAGTTTAAAAGATTTTGGAAGGTTTTTTAATATTGAGGATGTCTTATTTTATGTATTACTATAAGCAGAAAAATAATATATTTATAATCTTGTCAAACTTGATTTTGTTACTTTATAAATGTGCATTGAATGACTGCTCTGCTCATTATTTAATACAAATTCTAGCAAAA
>JASAMX010005280.1:0-16380 GCA_030248175.1 Microlaimidae sp. YZB2_3
TTGCTATCCGTTATATAAAAATGCACAAAACGAGTTTATAATTACCCTGCCTCCGGCTGTTTCTAAAAACCTAAATAAAAACCCCACCCGTACCAGTAAAATTTCTGCAACCTTTTCCACCTTTTCGCTTAACCTATATTACTGAGTTATACCTGGCTGATTCTTTAAAGCGGTGGGGAATATAATATATAAATTATACATAATAAAATACCGGTGAGAAAGTAAAAAAATACAACTAACCTACATTAAAAATAACTACCTACATTTGCAAGCCCTGCGGTTGTGAAAGTGTGTTTGCTGCTGCCTACATAAAGAGTCCCCCAAAAACTGGAGCGCTACAATTCAGTGTGTTTTCTCAATAATTACCACCACTGGGCAGTAATAAATATAATGCATCAAATAATAAATTGCAAAAAACATTAATCAAGGTGGGAGGGGTCCCGGTTGCCTAGAAGCTGTTTTGTGCCTACATAAGTAGTTCTTAACCGGAATGTGTATATTAGTGTTTTTTACAAATTAATGACTCATGGGCAGTAAATACAAATATATTTATTAAAAATAAATAAATCCAAACATTAATCAATACTGGTAAACTTCCGGGGGGTCGCCCAAGTGTTTGCTGCCTACATAGTACTCCCTTAAAATCCAGACGTATTTAGTGTTTTTTTAACAAATTACTACCATGGGCAGTAAATAAAAAATATATTCTATGAATAAATGTTGCAAACATCACACCAACTACCCTACATTGGACTGCAGTTTTGTCAAATATTTTTGCCTGCCTACATAAAAGTCCTCAAAATCCTGATGTTATATTTTTTTTTTTTTTTAACAAACTCACCACCCATGGCAGTAAAATAAAAATAATATTGGATGAAAATAAATAAATCCAAACATTAATCAATAGTTAACTACCTAGAAGCTGCAGTTCCGGTTGTTAATTTTTGTTTGCTGGCTGAGCATAGAGGTCCCTCAAAATCTCAGAAATGTGATATTAGTGTTTTTTTTTTTTTTTATGTATTATGCAGTAAATAAAAATATATTTATTAAATAAATAAATCCAAACATTAATCAATAATTAATGATCTTAATAGTTTTGTTTGCTGAAGTGTATTTGCTGCTACATAAGAGTCCTTAAAATCCAGAATGCTATATCAGTGTTTTTCCTAAATAATTACTACCCATGGGGCAGTAAATAAAAATATATTTATTAAATAAATAAATCCAAAATATTAATCAATAATTAACTACCCTAGTTTGACCTTTTCCTGTTGCTCAAGCAGTTTGCTGCTACATAAAAGTCCTTAAAATCCTGACGTGATATCAGTGTTCTCAATAATTACTACTGATGGGCAGTAAATAAAAATATATTTTTTTAAATAAATAAATCCAAACATTAATCAATACTAACCACCCCTGTAGTTTGCCCAAGCTGTTTGCTGCTACATAAAGAGTCCTTAAAATCCAGGGACGCTAATATTAGTGTTTTCCTAATAATTAATACTCATGGGCAGGGGTAAATAAAAAATATATTTATTAAATAAAGAAGTCCAAACATTAATCAATAATTAACCACCCCCTATTTGGCTGGGTTCCGGTTGCCCAAGCTGTTTGTGTGGACATAAGGGTCTCTTAACCATATTTTTTTTTAATAATTACTACCCATGGTAGTAATAAAAATATATTTATTAAATAAATAAATCAAAACATTAATCAATAATTAACCACCCCTAGAACTGCCCGGTTGCCCAACTGTTTGTGCCTACATAAGAGTTCTTATGCCCGGTGTTTTTAATAATTATGATCCTACTGGGCAGTAAATAAATATATTTATTAAATAAATAAATCCAAAGAATCAATAATTAACTACCTACTGGTAGTTTGGGTCGCCGAAGCTGTTTGCTGCTACATAGTAGTTCTTAACCCCATGTTTTTTAATAATTACTACCCATGGGCAAGTAATAAATATATTTATTAAATAAATAAATCAAAACATTAATCAATATTAACTACTTAGGTTCCGTAATGTTTGCTGCTATATAAGTCCTCAAAATTCTATATGTTATATTAGTGTTTTTTAATAATTACTACCCATGGGCAGTAAATAAAAATATATTTATCTAAATAAATAAATCCAAACATTAATCAATAATTAACCACCCCCTACATTTTGTTGCCCAAGCTGTTTGCTGCTACATAGTCCTCAAACTGATGCTATATCAGTGTTTTTTAATTATTATGATCTGCACTTGGCAAAATAAAAATATATTTTTTAAATAAATAAATCCAAACATTAATCAATACTAAATACATTTGTAGTAGTGGTAGTTTGTCTTAAGCTGTTTGCTACATAAGAGTCCTTAGGCAGCGCGCTACAATCAGTGTTTTTTAAATAATTACTACCATGCAATAAATAAAAATATATTTATTAAATAAATAAGTCCAAACATTAATCAATACTAACTACCTAGAGCCTGAAACTTCCGCTTGCCGAAAACTGTTTGCTGCCATAATCCTCAGACGTGATATTTTTAGTGTTTTTTAATATTACTACCCACTGGCAGTAATAAATATATTTATTAAATAAATAAATCGAAAAATATTAATCAATAATCAACCATCTTACACTGGGAATTCCGGGTCGCCCAGTGTTTGCTGCTACATAAGAGTTCTCAAAATCTGTACCGTGTTCTCCAAATAATTACTACCATGGCAGTAAATAAATATATCTATTAAATAAATAAATCGAAACATTAATTTAGCACCACCACCCTACATTGATGGACGCCAAACTGTTGCTGCCTACATAAATATCCTTAAAATCCTGACGCTATATCTAGTGTTTTTTAAATAATTACTACCCATGGGCAGTAATAAAAATATATCCATGAATAAATAAATCCAAACATTAATCTAATCAGTTTTATCTTGTGACGGGCGGCCGCTAAATTAGACCTAGATTATCCTAATTAAACGTGGCTTCTTAACAAAAATTTATTTTCATCTGGTAATTGCATGCTGACACGGTTTTATTTTTATCTCTAACAGCAAAATTTGAGCAGGCTGACACATTCATTCGTAGTAGTTTTGACTAGTTAAAATAGTGGTTCACAGCAAAACTCACTCCTACTAAAATTGATATATTAACACCAAATACAACGATGTGTTCGGGTTGCCTGTAAATCTGAAAAGTAAGAGAGTGACGAAAAAACGCTCAATATACAGAAAGAATATACACACATAATCGTAGGCATGCATTTTCATCATATTTTTTTAAATAAATAGGTTGTTAGCATTATATTTTTGATTTTCAACAGATTTAATATGTAATATGTGAATAAAATGTAAAGATAGAAATTTTTATTTTCAATTTTAGCTAGTTATACAATAGGCCTGTCTTCTTTAAAAGTACACAATTCGAAAAGTGTGGACAATTGGTTTTGCTGTTCAAAAATAATTTTAAAATATAAAATAACATTGAGTAATAAAATACGATTGTTTTTAATCAATACTTGTTTTTTACTTAATATGTAAAATAAAAAAAGTATAGTATATAATGAATGAACATAAAAGTGAAAAATTATTTAAATTGACAAATCGAAAAATAACAAAACTCTGTATTACCACGAATAAAAAAAGTACTCATGTTTAATTATATAAAAGAATTATACAAGAAAGAGCTGAACGTATTATTATATTACAATCAATTTCGCCATCTGTGCAGCGTTCTTCCGGCAAATTTGCAGATTCCCTCTGCGCCCCGGCGTTGGGCTCACACAAAAAATGTTACATAAAAAATAAACATACACTTGTTCTGCTGGCGGTCATTCTAACTGCGCTGGGCTTTCGCGCTAATTTCTCGGTCTTTAGTTAGCACAGATGTTTTTTAAATACAATTTGTATATGCGTCTCTTTCTATGCCCCCCCGGTCGAAAAAGGTTCAGATTAAAAATAAAAGAATAATCCAATGAAACTTGTGCTTGTTTTTTATTTCTCAAAGTGTGCAGAATTTCCCCTGAATTCGCAACTTTTTTCAACCCGGAGTTACAATCTGTTTTCCAAATAAAAATTTGCATATGCGTCCTGCTGTGGCTCACACAAATGTCAGATTAAAAAAATAAACAATTCCAAATGAGCCTGGCGCTTGCTTCTTATTTACAATGTCGGTGCAATTTCGCTTTAATTGAATTTTCTCCAGTCTGATAAGCTCATGTCGAAAATTAAATTTGCATATGCCGCTCCCGCCGGTCACACAAATGTCAGATTAAAAACATAAACAATCTGGCTAACTGAAGTTTTTGCCCAAAGTTCTCTAGCGTGTTCAGATTTCGCATTGATCCCCAAATTTTTATTCTGCAGTTACAACTATTTCCAAATAAAATTCGCGTCCCTGTGCGGTTGTCTCGTGCTAGGCTCTAAAAATAAAATTGCCAATTCGATTTTTTTTTTTCCAGTTTTCTATATATTAACCAAATTTTCAACTCATTCCCCAGACCTTTTTCGGCCGAATTATTCAGAGATTTAAAGCGTTATCCCACTACCAATTAACTCACAACCGAGAATTGCGTCGCCGCGGAAAATTAATCTTACAAATGTAGCGGTGACGTTTGTGCCGTAACAGACTGCCTATCGTCTTCACATAATTGTAAGTAAGTTGGTAAGAAAGAAATAGCGCTTTTTTCGATCCCCAAAATCTCGGCCGAAAAAAGTCTAAATGAAATGAAATTTAAAACATGTATCCAAGTCTAAACAGAAAATCGATTGGCAATTAATTTTTTTTGACCTGAGATAGGTACGACCGCACAGGACACGTATGCAAATTTTATTTGAAAAACAGCTCCAGGCTCCAGAAATAGAAAATTTTATTAATGCGAAATTGTGAACACCTAGACAAAAGACAAGCTTCAGTTCATTGCCATTGTTTATGTTTTAATCTGACATTTGTGTGACCTACATACAGGACGCATATGCAAATTTAATTTGCAACAGTCGTAACTTCAAAGAGACTAGAAAGTTGGATTAAAACGAAATTTCACATACATAGACAAAGAACAAGCGCCAGTTATTGGAATCGTTTATTTTTTTAATCTGACATTTGTGTGACTGTAATATATAACGCATATGCAAATTCTATTTGAAACAGTTGGTTCATACTTGGAAAAGTCCCATTAAATGAATCTGCACATGATGGAAGATAAGAAACAAGCACAAGTTCATTGGTATTGTTTATTTTTTAATCTGACCTTTTTGACTGCATAGAACGCATATGCAAATTCTATTTAAAACATCTGTAACTAAAGACCAGAAATTTCGATTAACGCGAAAGTTTGCACAGTTAGATAACCACCAGCAGACAAAGTATGTTTTATTTTTTATGTAACATTTGTGTGTACCAACGCACAGAGGGGATATGCAAATCGCGGGAAAACGCTGCACGGATCAATGCGATGATTGGTATGCGTGATACGTTCAGCTCTTTCTTGTATAATTCTTTGTGTAATTAAACATGATCTTTGCTCGTGGCATTACAAAGTTTTGTTATTTTTCGATTTGTCAATTTAAATAATTTTTCACTTTATGTTCATTCATCATATTACACTTTTTTATTTACATTTTAAGCTAAGTACAAATATTGATTAAAAATAATGGGGGTTCATGAAAATGTTGCTCTATATTTTAAATATTTTTTCTTCGCCAACAGTGAAAATGTTTTGTCCACACTTCGAATTGCGTCTTCTAAAGAGTGGGCTATGTATAGTAGCTAAAATTGAAAATAAAAAATAACGGTATATTACATGTGCATATTCATATTAAATCTGTTGAAAAGCAAAAAATATAATGCTAACATATTATTTATTTAAAAATATGATGAAAATACATAAGTTTGCGATTTAGTGTTCTCATGTGTGTATATTCTTACTGTGTATATTTGAGACATTTCATTCAAGCTATCTTTACTTTGGGTGTCGTTACAGACAACCCGAACAGCAATCCCGTTGTAATTTGGTGTAATATATCAATTTTAGAAAGTAAGTTTTGGTGTAAAAACCACTTATTTAAGCTGGTCGAGGACTACTACGAATGAATGCACTATCAGCTACTGCTCAAATTTTCTGTTTAAGCGAATATTTTATTGAAAACGGTGTTGTATAAAAGTGGTAAAGAGAACCAAAGTAAATTTTGTTAAGAAGCTGAGCTAATTCACAGTAATCTAGGTCTAATTTAGCGGCCGCCGGTCACAACAGTAAAACTTGAACTAGTTATTGATTAATGTTTGGATTTATTTATTTTATAAATATATTTTTATTTACTGCCCATGGGTCGTAATTATTAAAAAACACTGATATAGCATGCTCAGGATTTTAAGGACTCTTATGTAGCAGCAAACAGCTTGGGCGACCGGAACTGCCAGCTCCAAATGTAGGTGGCCATTGATCTGATTAATGTTTGGATTTATTTATTTAAAAAATATATCTTTATTTACTGCCCATGGGGAGTAATTATTAAAAAACACTGATATCACGTCAGGATTTTAAGGACTTTCTATGTAGCAGCAACCACTTCAGCGACCGGAACTGCCAGCTTACAAATCTAGGGGGGTGGTTAATTATTGATTAATGTTTGGTTATTTATTTAATAAATATATTTTTATTTACTGCCCATGGGTAGTAATTATTAAAAAACACTGATATCATTTCTTGATTTTAAGGACTCTTATATCGCAGCAAACAGCTTGAGTGACCAGAGAAAGAACTGCCAGGGTCTACAAATGTAGGGGTGGTTAATTATTGATTAATGTTTGGATTATTATTAATTTAATAAATATATTTTTATTTTCTGCCCACTGGGTAAGTAACATTCATTGAAAAACACTGATATCACATTCTGGATTTTAAGGACTCTTATGTAGCAGCAAACAGCTTGGGCGACCGGAACTGCCAGCTACAAATGTAGGGGTAGTTAATTATTGATTAATGTTTGATTTATTCTTAATTGAGAATATTGTATTTTCTATACCCATGGGTAGTAATTATTAAAGCACTCATATCACGTCAAGATTTTAAGGACTCTTATGTAGCAAACAGCTTGGGCAACCAGAACTGCAGCTGCAAATGCAGGTAGTTAATTATTGATTAATGTTTGGATTTATTTATTTAAATAATCTATCTTTATTTACTGCCCATGGGTAGTAATTATTAAAAAACACTGATATCACATCTGGATTTTAAGGACTTTTATGTAGCAGCAAACAGCTTGGGCGACCGAACTGCCAGCTACAAATGTAGGGGTGATTAATTATTGATTAATGTTTGGATTTATTTATTTAATAAATATATTTTTATTTACTGCCCATGGGTAGTAATTCTTAAAAAACACTGATATCACGTCTAGATTTTAAGGACTCTTATATAGCAGCAGCAAAAAACAGCTTAGATCTGACCGAAACTGCCAGCTACAAATGTAGGGGTGGTTAAATTATTGATTAATGTTTGGATTTATTTATTTAATAAATATATTTTTATTTACTGCCCATGGGTAGTAATTATTAAAAACACTGATATCACGTCTGGATTTTAAGGACTCTTATGTAGCAGCAAACAGCTTGGGCGACCGGAACTGCCAGCTACAAATGTAGGGGTGGTTAATTATTGATTAATGTTTGGATTTATTTATTTAATAAATATATTTTTATTTACTGCCCATGGGTAGTAATTATTAAAAAACACTGATATCACGTCAGGATTTTAAGAACTCTTATGTAGCAGCAAACGGCTTGGGCGACCGGAACTGCCAGCTACAAATGTAGGGGTGGTTAATTATTGATTAATGTTTGGATTTATTTATTTAATAAATATATTTTTATTTACTGCCCATGGGTAGTAATTATTAAAAAACACTGATATCACGTCTGGATTTTAAGGACTCTTATGTAGCAGCAAACAGCTTGGGCAACCGGAACTGCCAGCTACAAATGTAGGGGTGGTTAATTATTGAAAACCAAAAAAACCACCAAACCAACACAAACACCACAACCCACACAAAAATTAATGTTTGGATTTATTTATTTAATAAATATATTTTTATTTACTGCCCATGGGTAGTAATTATTAAAAAACACTGATATCACGTCTGGATTTTAAGGACTCTTATGTAGCAGCAAACAGCTTGGGCGACCGGAACTGCCAGCTACAAATGTAGGGGTGTTTAATTATTGATTAATGTTTGGATTTATTTATTTAAAAAATATATTTTTATTTACTGCCCATGGGTAGTAATAATTAAAAAACACTGATATCACGTCAGGATTTTAAGGACTTTTATGTAGCAGCAAACAGCTTGGGTGACCGGAACTGCCAGCTACAAATGTAGGTATAAATTCTTATTAATTTTATTTATTATTAATATAAATATATATAAATATATAAAGAACTAAAATATAAAACAGTAAAAGCAATAGTAATATATAAGATTATAATTAATCAATATTATTATACCACAACAAAAACACAAACAAACACCAACCCCCCCCCCCGGTGGTTAATTATTGATTAATGTTTGGATTTATTTATTTAATAAATATATTTTTATTTACTGCCCATGGGTAGTAATTATTAAAAAACACTGATATCACGTCTGGATTTTAAGGACTCTTATGTAGCAGCAAACAGCTTGGGCGACCGGAACTGCCAGCTACAAATGTAGGGGTGGTTAATTATTGATTAATGTTTGGATTTATTTATTTAATAAATATATTTTTATTTACTGCCCATGGGTAGTAATTATTAAAAAACACTGATATCACGTCAGGATTTTAAGGACTCTTATGTAGCAGCAAACAGCTTGGGCGACCGGAACTGCCAGCTACAAATGTAGGGGTGGTTAATTATTGATTAATGTTTGGATTTATTTATTTAATAAATATATTTTTATTTACTGCCCATGGGTAGTAATTATTAAAAAACACGGATATCACGTCAGGATTTTAAGAACTCTTATGTAGCAGCAAACGGCTTGGGCGACCGGAACTGCCAGCTACAAATGTAGGGGTGGTTAATTATTGATTAATGTTTGGATTTATTTATTTAATAAATATATTTTTATTTACTGCCCATGGGTAGTAATTATTAAAAAACACTGATATCACGTCTGGATTTTAAGGACTCTTATGTAGCAGCAAACAGCTTGGGCAACCGGAACTGCCAGCTACAAATGTAGGGGTGGTTAATTATTGATTAATGTTTGGACTTATTTATTTAATAAATATATTTTTATTTACTGCCCATGGGTAGTAATTATTAAAAAACACTGATATCAAGTCTGGATTTTAAGGACTCTTATATAGCAGCAAACAGCTTGAGTGACCGGAACTGCCAGCTACAAATGTAGGGGTGGTTAATTATTGATTAATGTTTGGATTTATTTATTTAATAAATATATTTTTATTTACTGCCCATGGGTAGTAATTATTAAAAAACACTGATATCACGTCAGGATTTTAAGGACTTTTATGTAGCAGCAAACTGCTTGGGCGACCGGAATTGCCAGCTACAAATGTAGGGGTGGTTAATTATTGATTAATGTTTGGATTTATTTATTTAATAAATATATTTTTATTTACTGCCCATGGGTAGTAATTATTAAAAAACACTGATATCACGTCTGGATTTTAAGGACTCTTATGTAGCAGCAAACAGCTTGGGCGACCGGAACTGCCAGCTACAAATGTAGGGGTGGTTAATTATTGATTAATGTTTGGATTTATTTATTTAATAAATATATTTTTATTTACTGCCCATGGGTAGTAATTATTAAAAAACACTGATATCACGTCTGGATTTTAAGGACTCTTATGTAGCAGCAAACAGCTTGGGCGACCGGAACTGCCAGCTACAAATGTAGGGGTGGTTAATTATTGATTAATGTTTGGATTTATTTATTTAAAAAATATATTTTTATTTACTGCCCATGGGTAGTAATTATTAAAAAACACTGATATCACGTCAGGATTTTAAGGACTTTTATGTAGCAGCAAACAGCTTGGGCGACCGGAACTGCCAGCTACAAATGTAGGGGTGGTTAATTATTGATTAATGTTTGGATTTATTTATTTAATAAATATATTTTTATTTACTGCCCATGGGTAGTAATTATTAAAAAACACTGATATCACGTCTGGATTTTAAGGACTCTTATGTAGCAGCAAACAGCTTGGGCGACCGGAACTGCCAGCTACAAATGTAGGGGTGGTTAATTATTGATTAATGTTTGGATTTATTTATTTAATAAATATATTTGTATTTACTGCCCATGGGTAGTAATTATTAAAAAACACTGATATCACGTCAGGATTTTAAGAACTCTTATGTAGCAGCAAACGGCTTGGGCGACCGGAACTGCCAGCTACAAATGTAGGGGTGGTTAATTATTGATTAATGTTTGGATTTATTTATTTAATAATTATATTTTTATTTACTGCCCATGGGTAGTAATTATTAAAAAACACTGATATCACGTCAGGATTTTAAGAACTCTTATGTAGCAGCAAACGGCTTGGGCGACCGGAACTGCCAGCTACAAATGTAGGGGTGGTTAATATCTTTTAATGTAGGTTGTATTTTTACTTCTCACCGGTATTTATTTGTATAATTTATATATTATATTACCACCGCTTTAAAGAATAGCCAGGTATAACTCAGTAAGTGTGGTTAACGAAAAGGTGGAAAAGGTTCCAGAAATTTACTGGTACGGGTGGGGTTTTATTTAGGCAAATTTTGGACCGGGAACAGCGGCCCGGAGGCGGCTAATTATAAACTCGTTTTTGTGCATTTTTATATAACGGATTATTTATCTTTACGTCGGTTTTTATTGGTTACGTTGTATGTATGAATAAAAATTAAACTTACTTCTGGGTGGCATTAAATACACAATGCAAGGCATCGGAGCATTCCATAAAGTACATCTGGGGGATAGTATCCCCTTCATAACCCAAAATTTAACAGCAAGACGAATTTTTAAAACACCTTTTATTTTATGAAAAACCCACATTTTAATTAAACATTTGAACTTTTGACGTTTTAAAACAACAAAAAGAAAATGTGTTTTAACAAGCATTTTTAACTATGAAAAATTTAGGCAAGTTGTAAGAATGTTTTACGGTTTTTGGTTGCTGGAAAATAGTGACAGTACATAAGCAATTTATATATTACAAGGTTTTGGAATGAAGACGGTGTTTTAAAAGTGAGTCTACTGAGAACCAACACTCGCCCGTTCACTTGAAAAACTTGCGGCACACATAGTTAAACAAATATACAGAAAGCACAACATTAAAATTTTAAACGCCAAATTTGGATAACACATTTTAAAACACACACATAACAAAATTTAGTAGATAAGCAAAAATACACAATAACAAAAGAATCAATTTAAACAAGACTACCTTTTTAAAAGACATACCCGTGAGATTTTGGTAAATAAATTTTGAGATAACTTTTGATTTAATTTAAACGACGTATTAAATTAAAAATTAAACCTTTTAGGAAACGATTACGATTTATAAAAAAAATTTAAAAAGAAACTTTTGAAAAATAGGTTCAAGACCTAGCTCGTTAATGCTTGTCTTGGGGCAGTGCTTTGCAAGTGTTCCCTGAGGGGTTGGTTATGTGGTTGCTGTCGTCAAAACGAACGATCAGGACTCAGGAGAGGGTGTGGGTAATGGTAGGCCACTGTGGAGTTATTTCCAAGATTCGTAGTCAACAGCCACACCCCTTTGGCGCAGAACAAGAGCTCAGTCCATTGGTATATTACACTTTCCGTGGTGATAAACCAACTGATTAAAATACGTTCAGAGAAATAACTTACCAAACTTGCCATTGCCAAAGCTAATGGGCTAGCGGTAGTGATAAGCAAAAGATTTATTGATCTTTAAAACAAATATTATACTATTTTGTTGACTAACCACCTTGTAAAGTTGTTACTTTATTTTATTTGATTTTACGAAATGCGCAAGAAATTACAACCAACCACGCAGAAAATTACAACCCAACAACTATACCACTTGTTACTTTCATCTTACACAACTTTACTAGTGCTAGCTTGATTACACCTTAATTGCACTGGCCGCAGCCATTGAACCAGTGTTAAATTAACCAATGGCGTGAGCAAACCTAGAACACTCACCCAATTAGCGCATGTTCTTTACCGTTGGCGCGAAGCTGGCGATTTTAAGCCAATAAGCGTTTAACATGACCCATGACTATTTTGCTATAAACATAACACGACAACAATAAACTCCGCACTTCAACCTCCATGTGGAAGTCAAAGTGTGGAGTAAGTATAGACCACCTTGTACATGGACCACACCCTGGCCTGGGTTTTTTTTACTATTTTAAACATTTTATTATTTTAAACTAATTTTTACTGTTTTTGCTGATTTTACCGATTATATATTTTAAAGTTTTGTTTATTTTGGCCACGTTAAAATAATTTACTGTTTTTATACCCCAGGAAACACTTTTGAGACCCCTTACTAACCTGGGGACCTACGGACCAGAGGTCCGGCGAGGCCCACGATACACTTAAAATATCATATAGTATTTGTAATAACGTGATATAGGTTTTTCTCTGTGGGAATGGTTGTAGGAGGAGCTAATAGAATCATTTTAAGTCATTTAGTGTTTGGGAAAAATTAATCTCCAATGGATAAATCTCCTTTTTTTCATAAGCACTAATTGGCTAAAAGTGATTATATAACGTTTTAACTCTGTAAAGAATATTAACACTGAACAATTGTCGTTTAAATGGGTGTCATAGACTTTACCACGAAAAGGCATGAGTTATTTACACAACGTTCATTTCAACAAGTGCTGGAATTAATGGTTCTGAATTTTCTCGCGCTAAACTGGATTGGTGCTAAGATGAGATGCTAAGATGATGGATTAAGACGCTTTATAACGTCATTGACTCTGGAATATTCAATTATGCCGTGATTACGTCACTGATTCATGATTATACACTTTTTAGATATATTTAATCCAGAAAATTCTCGAATGTTTTATTTTATGGCGGCGCTAAAATTGTTAACGTCACATCATCGCCTACTTCTTATTGGCTTGAAACTTTTTGGAAGTTTCTGGCGAAGTGATTTACTAGTACTTAAACCCGCGAAATCATTACTATAAAATTGTTATTATCGAATTATAATTGTTATTTGTTACTAAATCATTTTTACTTAGCTTCGACTACTATTCAGCTGCTTGTTTATATACTTTACTGGCAGCGCGGTCCAATACCTTACCTTGGAATTTAGAAATAAATGTACCTGTTGTTGGGTTTCTACTATATTGTTTTTGCATTTGTAAATACACGATTATTTTATAACTGTTTCTACATTCTATAAAGAGCCAAACTACAAATAAAGAAGAAAAATATACTCTGTCGGTTTACAACCCTGACAATTGGCGCAGCAAACAGGATTCTACGACTATTTTATTATGGCTAAAATTAAAAAGCTGAAACTTAATAGAAAATTATTACGAACTCAGGCCACTAAGCAAATAAATGCTAGTCACGAGCTGTTGAAGCAAGATTGTGCGTGCTTTGTGCGTGCGCAAGCACTGTGCGTGCTTTGTTTTGGCTGGCATAAAAATTTATGAATTAAAATAAATCATAAAAGTATTAAAATTGCTTGAAACACTCCTGAAAAACTGCTGAAAAACATAATAAGCAATTTAAAAGTAAATAATAATCTTCTTTTTATATAAAATAGACTCAGTGTGTGTTGAAGCAAATATGGAGCTTAGGAAGTGGTCTCTGATATGGTCTTAGTCCAGTCGGAGACGCGCAGAAACATGCATTTTTTTAACACAGTAAATCTATGAATCCGCCTTTGATTTATTTGTAACACAAAATGGTGTTTACCCATCAAAAGTTTTGAAAATAGACTGCAGATAGAATAAACCAATAAAAAATTTATTTATTGAATTAAAATATTTCAAATGACCATCCAAATTTTTATGGGCTCAAGAGTAAGTTAGATATCAATTTTAATTAAATAATCATGTTTTTTGGTTTAGTGGGAACACTTAAGATTTTTTGGTGAATTGCCATTTTCATGGCAAAAGCTAACGTTTTGTCGGGTCCATACGTTTTGTCGAGCTTTTGCCAGCTAATTTTAGTTTAGCCGCGCCTTAGCTTTAGTACTAAGCCCAAAAACCCTTTAGTACTAAAGCACTTTAGCCTTAGCTTTAGTACTAATGACACCCATAGTTGCAATTAATCTTTTGTTCCAAAAAGCAGCGATAATTATAGCAATATTAAAGTCATTCTAAAATTCAACCAATCATTTTATTAGTATTTAAATAAACAAAAATGGTGTTATCAGCATATTATATTTTATTTTTCGTTATTTGTATTTTAAAATCCCAAAACATTTAAAACTCCTAACAGAACTTTCAATGAAACAAATTTTAGATCTAACAACAATTTGTACCCAATCAATTTATTTTAAGCACAAAACCAATTTTATATTCAAACCAGAGACCTACCAGTGGGAAGCCTCCTTTCCTTCCACTTTTGTTAGCATGCATATATTTAGAAAAATTGGAATACAACATTATCAAAAAAACTAAACAATTAGGAGTCAACATTATTTTGTGGTTAAGATATTTAGATGATAATCTTGTTATTATTGAAAACGAAACAAACGCCTTGGACATTTTACTCAATTTAGCAAATAAAGAAGACCTCACTAATTCAATAAAATTTACAATAGAAATAAAAGAAAATAACAAATTACCCTCTTTAGACATAAAACTTTACAAAAAAACATTCAATAACTCCACAATTATCAATTTTGAAATTTACTGCAAGCCCACACACTAAGCTAGATTTATTACAAAAATTCAAACCAACGCGAAAACCAACTTTTATGAGCCCTAAAATTCTTGTCACATCCAACAAAAAAGATATTACCAAATCCAGAATTGGAACTGCTAATTAAAAGAAACTTTTACCAAAAATGGTTATAAAAAAAAGAAAAATTAATCAAACACTTGCACCACCACCACCAGGACCAAAAATTAAACCAAACGATTGTCGACTATTTTTACCATATATTTCCACCTTAACCCCAAAGTTAACCATTTTTTTAGAAATACAACAACGATATTGTAAGCAATAAAACTAATGCGCTTCACGAAAAATTTTATGAACAACAGACACCCAGAAAATATTTTACCTGACCAAAAAGTCATCGTTTATCAAGATTCCTGTCCCAAATTCAACAAAATATACATCGGACAAACAGTTAGTTTCTTCAAAAACCGTTTAAAAATACACAAAAAATATCCATGTTGTGCCTAGAAGGAACACATTGACCAAACCAACCGCAATATAATTTTTACCAAAGTTAAAATTCTCGATAAAGCCACTAAATCGACCATAAAATTCTTCTCCTCGGAACTTTTAACAAATGAAGCTATTTTTATAAGTACTTGTTCTCAGGAAAAATCAGTTAACATTGCTAAAACGAAAATTCACCCAGCATTTAGAAGCATGCGCCGCCAAATACCTTTCTTCAGGCATCTGAAAGTTTTATTACCCTAATTATGAAGACGATTTTCGTCAAGGACTGTTAAATTATGTCTATTGTCACTGTCACGCTTCCAGTTTTAACACCTACTGTTTATTTTTATCGAAAAGTTTTTTTTTAACTTGTATTATTTACCACTTCAAAAGTTAGCCATTTTTTTCTAAAACTCTTATAGTTAATGTTTTAAGTATAATAATACCTCTTAAAACAATTTTTATCCATATATTTAAAAGTTATAATTTTTGTAAACTTTACTAATTTTTGCTTTTTTGCAATTGATTATGTAATGTACGGGTGTCATTAGTACTAAAGCTAAGGCTAAAGTGTTTTAGTACTAAAGGGTTTTTTGAGCTTAGTACTAAAGCTAAGGCGCGGCTAAACTGAAATTAGCTGGCAAAAGCTCGGCAAAAGATATGGGCCCGGCAAAACGTTAGCTTTTGCCAGGAAAATGAAAAATCACCCAAAAATGATTGGCCAAAAAAATGACCAAAAAACCAAAAAAAAAGTGTTCACCAATAAAAAACATGATTATTTAATAAGATTTCTATCCATGAAGTGGAGAGGTATGATGGGGTCCTTTAACCTCAAATTTTTGAACCTCCCTCCTAGACAAAAATCGAGTTTTCCTCAGAAAAGTTCTCTTTTTTTAATCTGGCTCCCCTCCAGAATTTTAATCTGACACCTCTAAAGTATTTTGTTTTGAAAATCCACAAAAGACACACCCTGACCCTCTTTTAGATTTCAAAATTTTTTGAGGCATAGCAATACGTAACTGACCAAGGTTATACATA
>JASAMX010005281.1:0-14249 GCA_030248175.1 Microlaimidae sp. YZB2_3
CGTTTGTTAGGTCTCCGGAGCTCTAGTCTCAGCGTCGGAGCTTCGTTTTTTGAACGAAACGAAAAACTCCGGGAGCAGCGTTCTGTTTTTAATAATTTTTTGAATAAATTAAGAGCGTGTGACTTTAAACATTGTCCATTGCATTGCAAGCATTGTATTGCAGAACTCGATCCAAATCATCTCGGTGCCCTTTTTTTTTTAAATGAATAGCGTAAATTCTTGCTTTTCTTTGCGGCTAATAGTGGTCTTAGGTTAAAATTCATGGTACGAGCAGTTTATTCGTCGTAGGTTATTATGTCATAATGGATTGGGATGGGGGGGTTAATCCCCCAACCCCCCCCCCCCCCCCACAACCCTCCCGTGCCCATGTATGGAATCAAAGCGTCATTGACTGATAAAGTTTATGATATCTGTCTGTTAAAAGGTAAAAAGAGTCACAATTTTTAGTATTTTTCTGATGCTTCTTTCTGTAAACGTAAAGGCGTAATTGTTTTTTTTTAGGTTTCTGCTGAGTTTCGTGCAGTATTCCGCTTATTGCTTATCCGTTTTGGGAACTTCCGGCGCTTCGGAACACGACAACCTGCCGCTGAAAACCCTCAACTGGGCCCTGCAAACTGTCGTTCACATGAGTAAATCGGGTAAGCGAGATGTAAAATTAATTTTTGTTGTTGTAATTTTACATTTTTTTGATTTTTAATTTTAAGTATAAATTTTATTAATGTTCCCTGGAGCTCCAGGGCAACCGTTGGAGCTCCGACTTGTGTTTTTGCTAATTTGATGAATAATTCAAGGACTGGTATTCCAAATAAATTTAATTTTTTGTTAAAAGTAGACGGATTTTTTACGAAACTTTGCCGAAAACAAGTTTAAAATTTTGTTTAGGTTTTACCGTTAGATAATAAATGAATAGGAATATTTTTCTGAAAATATAAAAGTCAGCAACGACTTGGTTTTTAATTAACTGCTAATGTTAAATCATAAACCAGTATTTTAAATTCGAAACGAGTTAATTAAATTATTTTAATACTTAAATAAAAAACCTGTTTTAATTAAAAAAAACTGTTCGGATACCCGTATTAAAAAAACATTTTAAACATATTACATTACGTTAAAATATCTATAATAACTTGAATAAAATAACTTAATATCTTTATAGGTTAAAAGGTTAAAGTCAAATTACTGATTAAAGAGCGCCGGTACTCCGGAGCATATGTGGGAAAATCACTAATAAACCCGTAACCGTCATTATTCTGAAAATAATGACTTTTTCAACAAAAAACTTTCACTTGGTTTTAAATGAGATTAAATATAAAGTTATAAAAAAATTATTTTAAAATTAATTATGCAGTGTTATTTTAAATTTATTACATTTTAAAATCATTAATTTAAGGTCTCTCCGGACAGTTTTTATTGCAGAGCGTTCAGTAGTAAACCAATTGCAATAAAGAGCAAAAATTACCCATTTTTATTTACACACAATTTACTTTTGAATTATTATACTTATAGAGTATTATAATATTTTAAGATATTCAAATGACGAAAATTTGACTAATTGGCGAAAAGCAGGCAACAAATCCTGATTACAATAATGATATTTTTTGAAATTATGTTAAATAAATTTTTAAAATTGTAAAAAATTAAAAAAAACATTATTAAAATCAAAAAAAAACATTAATAAAATCAAAAAAAAAAAAAATTGTGGCCAAATATGTTTTATGTGGGAATCGATCTCGGGACCTTTCAAAATATTTGATGACGCGCTAACCGACTATGCCACTGCTACCATGGAATGATGAGCTCTAAAAGCGATTTATAAACAACCCTTCTGAAAAAAATTGATAAAACGCACGACGCACGACAGAACTATTTATGCGTTAAAACATACAAAAGATGTTATGGCCTTCCAAAAATTATAAATTTCAATAAAAATATACTATCTGGAGCTTTTAATTTTACCAAATTCAATTAAATCGAAGTTTCACCGAAATTTTGGATAAATTAACCCCAATTTTTCTCGGAAAATTGTTTATTAAACCATAAATACAACAATATTCAGTGTGTAGTAAATATTTTTATGGGTTTTAAAAAAAATTCATTGCAATTTGATTTTTAATATCTAAATTATTTCAATTACTTACAATAATATAATGAATGTTCACTTTATAATCGTGATATTTCTGCCTAGTGAAATATTACTGTATTTCACGAGATCTGGTATGCCAAAATTGGCGATTTTCCATACTTAAGAAAACTGTCCGGAGAGACCTTAAATCTTTCTTTTTAATTAATATTATTATTTTAAATGTCCAGGTCAATTTTCGAAGATTTGCGGCGGATTGCGGGATCTGATCGAGTCCGATTCGGGGGCTGACGATCGTTTTCTCTCCGTTTTCCGTCAATTCCCGTCGGTCGCCGTCCAGTGGTGCTCCCTGTTAACTAGCTTAGGCTGCTTTAAGGCCCGGATTTGGATCGAGCTCCTGGATTCCAAGGATTTGTAAGCGTGTTAAATGGCATTGTGCGCATGGATGAACAAGAGGAGGGGTAGGGTGGGGTCCACCCCCCCCCTAGCCTCAAAATTTTGGGCCCCCCTCTAGAAAAAAAATCCAGGGGCCCCCCTCCCTCCAAATTTTCAAATTTTTTATCCCTGACCCCCCTCTAGATTTTGAAATCTGACCCCCCACCCCTCCCCTCTCGAGAAAATTTTAAGGTACTTTTCTATACTAAATTTTATTGCAAAAACGTGAATTTTTAACACAAATTCATGTTTTTACACCCTTTTTATACCTAAATATTGCTTTTTATTCAATGAAATGTAGTATTATCTTATAAAAAAACTATTATTAAATATTTAATGGTTTTAAAAGTATTTTGTTTCGGGAAATCGGACCCCACCTGACGCTGACCCCCCTCTAGGTTTTGAAATCTTCCACCCGGGGTCGACCCCCCTAAAAAGCTAGGGGCGGGTTCGACCCCCTAGAACCCCCCTCCTAGATTTTGAAATTTAATTTACCCGGGGTAAACAACCCCCCCCCCTAGCTTTTTGACCGTGTTTATCTATGATTGTGCGTTGTAAAAATAACGTAGGTGGAAAACTTAGGGTAGTGCATTTAATTTCGGCACTTTTCCGAATTGGGAATTTTTGATTTTGGACTATATCTTTGGTAATCCTGGACGGAATACGACGTTTTATAGCTCAAATGTGAGCTAATTATGTAGATGACTGTCGTGAAGCTTTTTATTTGTTATGTTATAATATTTTCATGTGAAATTGTGTGATTTATAAAAAATAAAATTGTTACTCGTTTTTAGAACATGGGCATTTCATGACTACGCAATAAATTGGTTTAAAAATTAAACTGTCCTGGTAAAATTTAGTCTATTTTCCGAATTTTTAGTCCCTGTGGTTCTACGTTGCGTCTGTGGTGAGCAATCGTTTTAAAATAAAAGTGTAATTTCGGCACACATTGCTGTAGGTAAAAACGTGTGAAATTAAGTGGTCAGGTCCCGGTGTTAAATTCTAGTTGTAAATAGTTAAAAGACAACGTTAAAATGTGTAGGGGTCATAACACTGCACTTAAACTTGATTAAGGGGTCCTTTTAAAAAGTGCCGAAATTAAATGCACTTTTTTCCCAAATTTCGCTTATTTTGATACCATTTGGCATTTTCGCTGTAACTTTTTGCCAGTTACACTTAGAACAACAAGTAGAAGGTTAAATTAAAAAAAACTGTCTGGAGATAATGATAGGTTTTTAAATTTTTGAAAATGATGATTTTTTTACTGAGAAACGATCGATTGTTTGTAAAGTGCCAAAATTAAATGCACACATTTAATTTCGGCAATTTTTCGTTTTTTTTTTAAAAACTGATTTAATTAAGTAAAAAAACAACTTTCGTACAATGAAACTTTTGTTACGCAACGCAGTATCGTGAAAGCTTCAAAATGAGCTATCAAACATAAAAATCGGGGCATACAGTGAAAAGTTACATCGGAAAAACGAAAAAGTGCCGAAATTAAATGCACTACCCTAAAGAATATGTACAGTATAATCATAAGTGCATACATGGGCAAGTTGGTCCGGAGTGGGGGGGGTTTAAACCCCAAATTAGGGGGGGGGTTAAAATCCGAGAAACGCAAAATACCCATATCGTTATTTTTCTGGAGTGCAGTTTACCCATATCGTTTTTCGATTTTGAAGGAAAAATAGGTAAAAAACGCTAATTTTAGGTCAAAAAGCCCTTTTTATAGCATTTTTGAGCTTTTTATTGCTTAAAACATTTTTTTGACCTCAAAACTTAAGTTTGGAGGCAGTTAGAAGTAATTTAAAGACATTTTTTTCTTCATTTTTCCACAATTGGGGGGGGGTTAACCTTTTCTCCCCCCCACTTCTGAGTGGGGGGGTTAAACCCCCTTCTCAGAATATGGGGGTTAACCCCCCAACCCCCTCCCCCTTGCCCATGTATGCATAAGTCGGAAGCCTCCGGACTTTTGGGGGTTTAATTTAAAATCCGGATTATATACGTGTATGCTGAAAATTTTTAGGAAGGATATGCCTCAAAAACCCCTTGTAGTACTTTAATTTTTCAAATTTGAGGGTGTCGTGTCAGCAATTTTGGGTTTGTTTTGGGGGGATATAACCATTCTCCTCCGCCCATCTGATATAAAAATAAAATTTTTCAAAGTATGACATTAGAACCTCACATCTAAGTGTTTCTTGTACTAGGAGCCAACTTTTCGGAAAAGGGAGGAGGTTTCGCCGTTGACCCAAATTTTTTGGGGAATGATGATCGGCTTTTCTTGTTTGTGGTCATTTTTCGAAATTGAAAATCTTAACGATAGATTGTAGAATAAAACTTCGGGAAGTTGGTTCATAGATGGGCAGCCTCTCCGATTTTAGAGAAAGGATATCCTAAAAGAAAAAAAATTTCCCGTTTAGGCGAACGAAAAACTTTTGGGGAACGAAAATTTTGGAAAAATCTTCCAGAAGTCTTATTTTTAGCGTTTTTTGTTGTGGGATCCCCCAACTTTTAGGAATGGTGTCCCCCGAGTTACCCTCAAAAAATTAAGGGGGTCGGGAGGTGTCGGCAGTTTTTGAGTTGTTTTTTTTTTGGAAAAAGGGGATTGTGCAGTTTTTTTAACAATTTTTTGTACCTCACAACTTCCCTTTGAAGCATTCCATTAAAAATGTGTGTTAATTAGCTTTTAAGCTTGCCGGTTATTTAAAGCTGCTGTTATTAAAGCTGCGGTTTTTTGTATTTCTAAACAGGACTAACAATTTTATACGAGTTTAAATCTTAAGCATTTTTAGGGTTTTAAAAAAGGTAGGGGTACTATTCTATTGCGAACAAGTCATGAATTGGTTGAGAACAGGAGAAGTTTTAAAGATCCAGTCTTTTCTTAGAAAATTAGGAGATTTCCTGGTTTCCATTTGTGTTGAGGCTCCGGTCGCTCAAGTTTTCAGGTTGGTTAATTAATTAATTAATATTTAATTAACTTTCTAAAATAAAAAAAACTACAAAATAATAGTTTTTAATTTTACCAGACATGCATCCGTTTGGCATCACGCAGTTTTGTTACAATAAATATGTGTGTCGTTGTAAAAATAAAAAAAATTAATATAGTTTATAGTTATAAATTAATATAATTTTAGTGAATTTAATAAAACACTTATAAAAAATATTGTAGAAACTTAATAATGCATCAGAAGTTGGCAGGAAATGTAATAAATTTGTTTGGGAAACACCTGACTTCGAAAACGCAGGTAAATCGAATATAATTATAATAAAAATTGAAAATAATGTTCTATTAAAAAAATTAATATGATTACGGCGCGTGTTCAGTGGTGGCGCAATATAAGGTTGCGATGCGATTTGCCAAATTTAGACAACGAAACTTCCGTCCTGTGCACAGTCTGTTAATTCCCTCCCCTCGCTATATTAGTGGCTGTACCCCCTCCCCTTCGTTTTAGCGCCCTCCTCTTCCGCCCAAAAGTGAAAAAGTACAAAACGATTGTTGTACCATTTTTGACCTATTTTCGCGAAATTTTTGCAGTTTTAGCGGGAGTTGCTGTGGCCTATTAACGCTTTTTAAACCATTTTCGACCTATTTTTATTTAAGTTTCGCTTTATTTTTACTTAAATTTCCTCTGTTTTTGTCCTTTTTTTATTTTTCTCTTCTGCTTGCTCCCCCCTCTTCCAAAAATTTGTCCCGGGTGCCCCACTACCCTCATTTTGGAATTGCCTCCCTCCCCAACAAAACCTTGTAAGCAGCAGTTCACAGGCCAGCAAATTATTTAAACTATACTAATTATTTTGTGTAAAGGTTTTGCGGCTGACTCTAACATTTTAGAAAAGCAAAAATACTAAACTTCAAAACTTTTGTAATTTGTTAGTTTTAAACTCTCAAAAAGTTATTTTGTCAATAATATTTCAAAATCAAATTTATAAAGTTGTTTGAGGTTAAAACCGGACTTTGATCATAGAATAAATCAACACAATACCTAATAATAGTGAAAAGTGAAAATCACAAAAAGTAGACTTTGCCAGATTCTTGCATGCCCACGACAATAAGGGCTGGTTCATACTTATGACAAAACGTCCTTTGGACAAAATCCAAAGGGAAAAGTCCAAAGGGAAAAATCCAAAGGACAACGTATTTATAGTTTTGTCCTTTGGACTTTTCCCTTTGGATTTTGTCCTTTGGACTTTGTCCAAAGGACAAATTCTAAGTAGCGTTCATACTTCGTCCAAAGAAAAAAGTCCAAAGGACGTTTTGGCTTGTCCAAAGGACGTTTTGGCTTTTATAAAATTGTCCTTTGGACTTTGTCCAAAGGACGTTTTGTCATAAGTATGAACCAGCCCTAATGATCTCGCTCCACTGCAGACCAACATTATATTGTACACAAGTTTTGCTTATTCTAATTCTTTTAAAATTACAGCCGGAAATTGCAAGAAACATTCTGAACTTTGTATCAAATGCAGACTTGGAGTTTTGCGAAAATTTACTGGCTATTTGCATGAAAGGGATGCGATCGCGCTATTTGGTGATTGGTCAGCTGGCGTCTCAGGTGGCACTGCGAAAACTGGAACTACTGCTGGTAAATCGCTCAGAGGTAGATCTTTAATAATTTGTAAATCAGGGTTTTAAAATATAATTATCAGCGTACATGAGCATGGAGCGGCAAGCTAGGGGGTGGCTACCCCTGGTAAATGGCTCTTTGAAAGCTAGGAGGGAGGTCCAGGGGGAGAGGTCCGTACCCAACCAAGCTTTTTAGGGGAGGTCCACCCGGGGTAGACCAGTTTGAAATCTAAAAGGAGGTCAGGAGGTATCTGGTTTCTAAACAAATATCATTTAGATCATTGATTCAAGTTTTTTAGCACTAATATACAGACCTGTGCACGGTCTGAAAATGCCCCCCCCCCCGTTTTATTGGAGGATTTTCCCCCTCTCTTGTTTTATTGCCCCCCCCCCCGCCAAAAAATGAAAAAGTACCCTAAAAATATGACGCCTTTTTTGACCTATGATGACGCCATCATCGCGAACTTTTTGCAGTTTTTAGCCTATTTCAATGTATTTTAAGCCATTTTAGACCTATTTTTACCCTATTTTCGCTTTTTTTGTCCCTTTTTTCCCTTTTCCCTTCTTTTTTTCTCTTTTTTCTACTTTTTTTCTCTTTTTTTCTTTCCCCTCCCTGCCTTGCCCCCCCCCCCGTTTTATTGCCCCCCCCCCGTTCCAAAAAGCTGCCCCCCCGCGCCCCCCCGTTTTGGAATTGCCCCCCCCCCCCCCCCCGTTTTAACCCCGTGGGGGGAGTGCACATGTCTGAATATAGAATAAAATTTTATACACCAAAATAGGCGTTTTATGTATAAAAAGAGTACAAAAGTACTGTTTTTAACTACAAAAACGTGTTTATGACAGTAAAGTGTGACCTAAATTTATAACCAAAATTTGGCTCGGAAGGAGGGGGGTGGATTGAAAATTCGAGAGCGGAGTAGGGTGTCAAAATAAAAATTGGGGAGAGGGAGCCCCCTAGATTTTTTCTAGGAGAGGGGGTCCGAAATTTCGAGGCTAGAGGGGGTGGACCCCACTATGCTCGTGTATGATTATCAGGCAGTAGGCAGCATAGGTATCTATACTCCCTGCTTAAATCTATCTGTGCTGCACCCTGTTTTTATCTGTGCACAAAAAATTATCAAAATATCAAAAGGTTTTTGTTACCATTTTGACTCTCGTCGTAGGATACTTTTTTGCTATAGTAGCATTTTAGAAGCTGCTTGATTTTATGTAGTAATGATACCTACCATTACAATACAATGGCCAATTTTTGAAAATTACCCATATTATGGTAGGTTAGGTATTAAGTATCATTCCTGCTTAAACCCATAAACGCCTCCCTTCGATTTTTAAAAAAAATATTAAAAATATCCTTAAAATGATTTATAACAGTTTCGACAAGAAAGTTTTGAAGTCGAAACAGCGTTTCAAACAAAAAAAATAATGAAGCAGTACTTTTTGACATTTATAAAAAATGCACTCCAAAAACAGATGTGGTAACAATACGTTCTTAGGATTTTATCCCTCCTTAGCCGTCTTAAGTGGGGTTTAAAGGAGCGGTATACTAAATCAAGGTGTATTTTTTTTCGCTTGGTTTTTGGTATCAATCGATGCATCAGGTTGTACTGAGTAAAAAATTGTATTACAAAAAAAAATAATTTTCAGCGGTTGTCTAGATATTATCGCTTTATTATTCCATCGATTTTTTTGCCGCTCAGTCAGCGAAACGACAGTAAATATGTACGCCTGATAAGAAATTAAAAAAACCCCTTGCAATATTGAACTGAAACTCAAAATACATCAAATCGTTTATTTAAAATAAAACATTATAACTGCAATATAATAAATAAAAAGACACAGAAATTAGTATAATTAAAAATTTTGCATCTTTTCATAGGGAAATTTGTATATAAAATATCTTAAGTACATCTGAATTTTTACCAGAAATAATGCGTTTTGCAAAGTCTAACGTAAGCAAATAAAACACACCGTGGCTGGTGTTTGGTAAAAAACAAAAAATTATCTGAAATAACCAAGCGATATTCTTGCTAATATCTGGACAACCGCTAAAAATTAATTTTTTTGTAATACAATTTTTACTCAGTGAAACCTGACGCATCGATTGATACCAAAATCCAAGCGAAAAAAAAGCGTTATGATTTAGCATACCGCGCCTTTAACCATACATGGGCACGGGGGGGGGGGGTTAACCCCCCCCCCCAGATTCTGAGAAGTGGGGTTTAACCCCCCCACTCAGAAGTGGAGGAGGAGAAAAAGTTAACCCCTCCTCAATTTTTGGAAAAATGAAGAGAAAAAAAGTCTTTAAAATGACTTCTAACTGCCTCCAAACTTAAGTTTTGAGGTCAAAATGAATGTTTTAAGCAATAAAAAGCTCAAAAATGCAATAAAAAGGGCTTTTTGACCTAAAATTAGTGTTTTTAACATATTTTTCCTTCAAAATCGAAAAACAATATGGGTAAAATGCACTCCAGAAAAAAAACGATATGGGTATTTTGCGTTTCTCGGATTTTAACCCCCCCTAATTTGGGGTTTAACCCCCCCCCCCACTCCGGACCAACTTGCCCATGTATGCCTTTAACCCCCTTTCTACTTTTTTTTATTTTTTACTAATTTGTACTAATTTTTCCGTATAGGATTCCTACTGGGGTTAATTAAGCTTACTCAGTAAATTATAGGCTACAGAACAATTGCTTTCCAAGGAAAGTCTGCAGAGAACCATTAACGAAATGACAAAAAAAGAAAGACAAAGGTACGATAATGTTTTTTAGTCACCAATAATAGAAATAAAAATATTTATGGCTTAATAAATTAAAAGTGTTTTTGTTTTTTTGTTCAAAGTTAAGATAAAAATGTTTGTGTTGTTCTAGGATTTTTATATTCTTAAGGTCTCTCCGGACAGTTTTCTTAAGTATGGAAAATCGCGATTTTTGGCATACGAGATCTCGTGAAATACAGTAATATTTCACTGAAAAATTTATATGAGTGTTAAAAAGGCAGAAATATCACAATTATAAAGTGAACATTCATTATATTATTGTAAGTAATTGAAATAATTGATATTAAAAATCAAATTGCAATGAGATTTTTTTAAAACCCCTAAAAATGTTTACTGCACACTGTTTATTTAAAAAATACTTCCAATAGAGAGACACAGTTACCTTCTTTTACGTACGTAAAAATTAAAGTGAATATTGTTGTATTTATGGTTTAATAAAGAATTTTCCGTGAAAAATGGGGGTTAATTTTTTCAAAATTTCGTTAAAACTTCGATTTAATTTAATTTGGTAATATTTAAAGCTCCAGATAGTATATTTCTATTGAAATTTATAATTTTTGGAAGGCCATAATATCTTTTGTATTTCTTAACGCATAAATTATTCTGTCGTGCGTCGTGCGTTTTATCGATTTATTAATGTTTTTTTGTTGTTGTTTTTTTAAATTTTAAAAATTTCACATAAATTCAAAAAATATCATTATTGTAAACAGGATTTGTTGTCTGCTTTTCGCCAATTAGTCAAATTTTCGTCATTTGAATATCTTAAAATATTATAATACTCAAAAGTATAATAATTCAAAAATAAATTGTGTGTAAATAAAAATAGGTAATTTTTGCTCTTTATTGCAATTGGTTTACTACTGAACGCTCTGTAATAAAAACTGTCCAGAGAGACCTTAAAGTTTAGATTTTCAAATTTTATTTTATTTTATGATATTTCATTTAGGTATAACGGACTTTTTGTGATTTTGAAAAAACTAAGCGATATTCGCGGCGCTAGCGAAGAAGCACCCGCCGAATCGCGATCTCTGAATTTCAATCGGGCGTCCAGCGACGCTTCCGACTCCGGCACTGTTACCCTCGGTGCCCCGGCCCTTATTCAGGGCAGTGCGGGTGGGAAATTCAATCGGCTGAAATTCGTCCAATTGCTGAAAGGCTGCGCGCTGGACGGCGATTGGTCGGTTTCACCGATGGCCTTCGCCTCTGCCGTCGCCCACTGCTCCCAGGAGGAGGCCAGCGAACTGCTGTGCAGTCAGGTTTGTGTCCGCTTGTTTGTATGTTTGTTCGTGAAAAATTGCTCCCAGGAGGAGGCCAGCGAACTGCTGTGCAGTCAGGTTTGTATCCGCTTGTTTGTTTGTTTGTTCGTTAAAAATTGCTTCCACGAGGAGGCCAGCGAACTGCTGTGCAGTCAGGTTTGTGTCCGCTTGTTTGTTTGTTTGTTCGTTAAAAATTAACGTTTTTTAACGACTTCTTTTTGAGCTGGCCGCCAAACTGTTGTGTTTTGCAGTTGTGTTTGTCTTGTCGGCTCGTTCGTCCGGTCGCTAATAATTAACGCTTTGGTTTTGTCTATTTTTTTGTTATAAATACGTTTTTAAGGGGATTTATTACTTGAGCCGTTTGTTTTTCGATTTGTGAATTGTAGAATTATTTTTGTTTGTTGGGGAGAAACAAGATTTCCGAATTCAGGGCTAAATACTAGCAGAACAAAATTTGGACACTTTTAGCAGGCGATTTCTAAACTTTAGGGTAGATATGTCTCGGCTTCAACGATTCAGTGTCTTCTTCGGGAAGCTACCCCGCTCCAATCCGGAGCAGACAAATGGATCAATTCTCCATCCAGTCCAAGCGACGAGAACTTTCGGATGATTATTGGTCGCCCTCTTTTTTTTTGGAAAATGCAGTCTAGCTCATTTGCCAGGATGCTCAAAATTTTATTGAATCTAGCCGGAGACGTGCATCCCAACCCGGGACCAAAAACTCTTCCATTGTCCTATTTGCTCGAAAACTGTAAACAGAAACAGCGTAAAGTGTAACAAACGTTCTCTCTGGTTACATTTAAAATGCTCAGGATTAAAGAATCTCAAAGATTACACTTCAACGTTCCAAGGCTTAAACTGTGACCAGTAGATATGTCTCAAAACAGTCCATTTATAGCGAGCGATTTTAGAATTAAATTTAAGCAGATGTCCTGTTAACACTTAATTTAAAATCCATGCAGACAGTTTGGTGATTGGTTTGTTTTTGTAAGATAAACATACCTCTTGTTCACTTAATATTTAGTTATTATTGATTATTTTTGTATTTCAAATTTTAATGCATACAGTACGATTTTTTTGCAGGAAATGCGTCCGGAGCATTTGTATGCGGCGTTACAGTTGGCTGTCCGTTTAAAGAAGGAGTCCAGTTTAGTTGTTGAATCTTCGGAAACCAGCAGCCCAGAGCGATCGGTCAGTTATTTCAGCAATTTTATTAAATTATTATATTAAATTACTTATTAATTGTTAAATTACTATATTATTGAATTGTAAATATATCATGAATCTCATGCGCAACTTAAACATCGATATTTAATTTTAGTTTCCACGAACAATCTAAGCAAAACTCTAAAATCAAGTAAACAGTATTTTAAGTAATCAAGTAGACGATTTTAAACTAAATTTTTTTTTTACTCAAAAAGCTGCTACTGTTTCATTAACTACAGACTTTTGGTTATGCCGATACTAATTCGCATAGTATATTTTAGGAAAATATTTTTTAAAGTCCTGAAAGGCCAAAAAAAGCCAAAATTATTAATTGGAATTAAAAAATTTAATAAAAAACTTATTATGTCAAGTCGGTATTTAAAAACTTGAATAATAGTTGATAAATGTACTTAATTAGTAGGTAGTATAAATTTTCTCCAATTTACTCTTTTTCTGCCCTATTCTTTAACATTTTAAGGCTAATTTTAAGGCTTTTAGGGCATTTTAAAGGTTATTCTTGAGAAAAAGCAGAAAATTAATGTCTTATTTAATATCATTTAACATTTTATCTACAAAATAGTTTGCTTGTTAATTCCTTTTTTTTAAATTTTAATTTTTTACTAAATTTTAATCAGTTTTCTTTTAGGTAGGTAGCAATAAAAATATCGAAATGAATTTCGCTTCGCTTTGGATGGCGGCAAAAATCGCCCTAATAGGTCGGGTCAACCAATTCGTTCGTTTATTTTGTTCTGAAAACGATTGGATCAAGTTGGAAGACGAGGAAATAAAGTAAGAAAACTGAGGAAATAAAGTAAGAAAACTGGGGAACAGACATGTGCACTGCCCCCCCCCCGGGGTTAAAACGGGGGGGGGATTCCAAAATGGGGTGGCACGGGGGCAACTTTTTTGAAACGGGGGGGGGGGGGCGAGCAGGGGGGGAAGGAAAAGAGAGAAAAAAAGAGAAAAAAGAAGGGAAAAGGGAAAAAAGGGACAAAAAAGCGGAAATAAGGTAAAAATAGGTCTAAAATGGCTTAAAATACATTGAAATAAGCTAAAAACTGCAAAAAATTCGCGATGATGGCGTCATCATAGGTCAAAAATGGCGTCATATTTTTAGGGTACTTTTTCATTTTTTGGCGGGGGGGGGGGGCAAATCCTCCAATAAAACGGGGGGGGCATTTTCAGACCGTGCACAGGTCTGGGGGAAATAAAGTAAGAAAACTGGAGAAATAAAGTAAGAAAACTGGGGAAATAAAGTAAGAAACCTGGAGAAATAAAGTAAAAAAATAGGGGCAATAAAATAAAAAAAAACTGGAGAAATAAAATAAGAAAACTGGAGAAATAAAGTAAGAAAACTGGGGAAATAAAGTAAGAAACTGGAGAAATAAAGTAAGAAAACTGGGGAAATAAAGTAAGAAAACTGGGGAAATAAAGTAAGAAAACTTGGGGAATAAAGTAAGAAAACTGAGGAAATAAAGTAAGAAAACTGGGGAAATAAAGTAAGAAAACTGGGGAAATAAAGTAAGAAAACTGGGGAAGTAAAGTAAAAAACGGGGGAAATAAAGTAAGAAAACTGGAGAAATAGAGTAAGAAAACTGGGGAAATAAAGTAAGAAAACTGGAGAAATAAAGTAAGAAAATTGGGCGGGGGAGTCTGATATACAAAGCATTAACAAATTATTTGTAAGAGACAAAAGTAAGAAAAGTAAGTAAGTAGGAAAAGTAAGAAAGAAATAAAGTAAGAAAACTGGGCGGGAAAATCTGATGACAAGAATAAATAAATTATTTGTTTTTTATTGTAACCATTATTATTACAGTTTACTCGATAAAATAATATGTTATTTGGTTAAAAAAATACTAATTTGTGATGTGATAAAAATTGGCGTTTTTAAAGTAAGGAAAAAATCTGAACGTTAAAAGGAGGGAGAAGGGTACTAAT
>JASAMX010005282.1:0-31595 GCA_030248175.1 Microlaimidae sp. YZB2_3
ATCGCTTGACCGAACGCATAATTGTTGATTAAAATACACCTGGTCTTGAAACAAAAATAATATACATAATACATAAAAAAATCAGACATTAAAAAAGGAATATGTTTTGAAAGATATTTTATTAAAAAAACCAGCTTTGTTAGTCCAAAAGCTAAATTTTAAACTTTTTTTCAATCCGTAAATCTTCAATGAGTTTCTGTTTGCTTTTCCCTCAGTTTCTGTTATCTGTTTGCTTTTCGCTGGGTTTGTACTACGACCAAAGTGTCCACACGTCAGGATTTTAGGGACCCTTAAAAGGTCATATGGTATTCGTGATCACGTCATATATGTTTTGTTCTGTGAGAATGGTTGTGAGAGGAGCTTAAAATTGGAGATCTCTACGTTCAATGGAAATCAAATATTTTACCAAGCGCTAATTGGATCGATGGAACTAGTAGCCGAAAATAAAAATCACTAAAACCTATACCTAAGCCTAAGCGAAGCGTAAAAGAATTTCCGAAAATTTCTGTCAGCTCCAAGTTCCCTACTTGCTAAAGACCCAGTACTGCAAAATTAAACTTTTGACTTTGTCCAAATAGAAACATCGGAAAAAAATGACCATTTCTTAGAAGTTACAAGTGCGTTCACGTACATATTTGTTGATATAGGGATGGAGGAACTAACACAAATTTTAGTTTAGTAAAAAACCCAAAATCTTGTGAAATCAAATATTTAAATATTTTTTTATAATTTTTTTGAAGTCAGATTGGTAATTAAAAAAAATTTTAGTTTTTGAAATTTAACACATTTGTCACCAATTAAATGGACTTCGATATATTTGTAGAAACGTGATTTTCTCATTTTGTCCAGCAGTAAAAACAGCTAAGAAGGCATCAAAACGAATAAAATTAAATATTTTCTTTTTTTATGGAAGGATATTTCAGCCAGGCTCGAGGTTTTAATTGAGCCAACCCATTACTTACAAGCATTGTAAATAGACAAGGAAACCTTATTATTAACAATCCATTATTTGATTCCCTGCTAAAATTACTTTCTGTGTTCCTGCAATATGTGTTGCAACACGTGATACGAAGTCTAACACTTAATTTCTTAGAAAAAACGATATAATATCTTGTTTAGGTAAAGGAAGTTTATTAAGCAACTATTTTGTAACAAAAAACTTGCAAGAATTCTTAATGAAAAAACAAACAAATTGTTTTTATTTGTTTTGTAGGCAGGTTGCATTGGAACTAAAACGCATCGTCGTTACTCTGACACAAAGAGTCACAATCAGTACAAAATCAAAGCGACTCTGACTCATAACGTTAATATAAATTGTGAATTAACAGATAAAAAGAGTCACAGTTACGGGTATTTTATGAATGTTCTGACTCTTTGTGTTATAGTAAACGACTACACGTACACGTTGAACGCAAACTGGAGTACTATTGCAGCAAATTCTACAGTATTTTCTCAATATTATTTATACATACCTGTATTTCAAATTTTACTAACTTTACAAAAAATGACAATTTTACTGCCCATAATACTGCAAACAATTTATAATTAGACTATATCTTCCATAAGAATAGTCTGGTGAAAGTTTCAGTACAATCTTTGCTAATAAAATGTACTTGTATGTAAAAATGTAAAAAAAAAATCGAAATTCAAAAAATGAATCTTTAAAGGTGCAGTATACTAATTTATGGTGTATTTTTTTGCTGTTTTATTAATACTAAATCGATGTATTAGGTCACACAGAGAAAAAAATTGTATTACACCAAAATTACTTCCCAATGGTTAAAGAGTTATTAACAAGTGTGACGACACAAAGTAGAGGCGAAAATAACCAGGCGCTGAAAAATTTAGACAGCCAAATTTATTGAAAAATTTGGCCGTTATAGGAATTGAACCCGAAACCTCCATAATTGACACTGACGTGCTATTCATTACACCATAGGCTGGACAACGAAAAGGGAAAGATAATCGCATTATATTAACACTTGCACTTCGATTTTTTACGGAAGGGACACTATGTGTCACATTATGTTATTATTAAATTTATTATATTACAAATACAACCAAAATTTAGAAACAAATTCTGAAATTTAGGAAAAATACTCATGTTATAGTTCTGTGTACAGATCTAATACCTAATAAAAACGCTAAAAATCTAAATTTCAAAAGATACTGTTAGTTATTTTTTTGCATATAATTGTGCAAAAAGTTACCAAAAATTATACCCAAAAGAATATGGCTATATTTTGCTAATTAAAAAAAGTTCAAATTAGTAACCAACCATTTCTTGGAAATCGAACAAGACCTTAAAATGGTCAAATTGAACTACAATTTGTTTAAAATACGATGCATATAAAAAAATTCAAATTGGTGCCGAGTTTAGTCTTGTGTCGTGAAAAAAAGTTTTGAATATACCATAAAAATAAAATATGCTTTTGATGTTGGTAATATCAGTAAAAAAGTTGTTTTATTGAAAAAATAAATAGAAATTTTAAATGGCGTAATAAAACATTTTTAGAGAGCCCAAAAAACAAGTAATAACCAAGTGACACAGAAAAAAATTATTTATAGTATTGTGTTCGCTTTAATGACCCAGTATTGATAAATTGTATAAACGTCACGGCTATATTTTGTACAAGTACAATTGTTGGAACTTCATGAAAAAAACTTGCTGAAATTTGTTTTTAGATAATGTGTTTTTGATATAGTCGCATTTAAAAATATCACTATTCGTGACAAATTATGAATTGATTAATTCCAGAAACAATGATACGTAACTCATATTGTTTTATGACACCAACTTAATTTTCTATCTTTTTTAAACAAATAGAAACGGTTCTTTAGAAAAAATGTCACATCAGCTCTTTTATGCTCCAGTTTTGATAAATTGTATAAAAATTCACGGTCATATTTTACAACAGTAAAGTTTGGTTAAAAAATTTTGAAATAAATACAAATATAACTTGTTAAAATTTGCTTTTAGATAATGTGTTATTGATAGGGTCACATTAAAAAATATCAGTAAACGCGGCAAATTATGAGCTCTAGGGGAATTATGAGTTTGTTATCAGCTTAATCTTATATCTTTTTTTAACAAAAGAAACTTTTTGTTAAAAAAAAACTGTCAAAAAGGTATCATCAGCGCTTTACTTAATAATAAGTCTTCATTACAAATATTTTTGGTATAATCTAAAAAACCGTCGTGTTCTATAAAAATATTAGCAGAAGGTTATAAGATTGGTTTGTAATGCTTTTAAAATGCGACAAAATCAGCAAAACCACGTAAAAATAAAAATATTATTAGAATCGAAGCAACAAAGCGTAAAACGTTAATATAACTCACTTGAACTAAACATTAGTGTCGGAAATGCACGTTTCTCGTGGCTTAAAAGAGGTAAAAAACAGCAATAATGTTACTTCTCCCGCAATGAAGCAATAGTGTTTTCCATCAAAATAGAACTTTTTGATTATTTCAGAAAAAAAACACATTTCGCCTTAGCTGATTTCTTGTGGAGGAGTGTAGAAACTTATTTATCTGCTTAGGTCAGACATTTTTAGATCTACTCATTGGCGTCGAAAAAATAAAACGCATGGAATATCACTGGGACCCCGCACTGTGAACACAATAGTTTTTAAAACTATTTATATACACAAATAGCCCGTGTCAGCCATCTGACTGATATTGAATTTTGCTCCTATTTTCGGCACTATTTTATAAAAATGATCAAATACTGATATATAATCTTACAGAAGATCTTTATTTTTTGACAAGGGAACGGGACACGAGGGTAGTAGATACGAGGGCATTGGACACGAAGGTACTGGACACGAAGGTACTGGGCTTAAAAAATTGCGTTCACCACAACATCGCAGCAAAATCCATTCATTATGCAAGGGGGACACGATGGTACTGACGATCGAAAAACATAACCTTCCCGCATGAAGCGGGATAAACTTATAGCGTAACAATAGTTTTGTTTACGTAAAAATCATTTTGCTTGTTTGATTAATTTACAAAAGGTAGCATTATAAAAATAAACAATTGTGAAGACATAAAACAAAATAAGAAATTCATAACATTAAAAACATTTTAGTATAATTTGTCTACATTTTCGAGTAATTTATTTTAAAAATAATAACTAGCTTTAAAAATATATGCTAAAAAGCTATAAAAACACTCGAAGAATGATAAACATAAAGGTTGCTGTTATGCTTTGATTGTGCTGTCAAAACTATTTTGTGATTATTTTTCGTGATGTGTAAAAAATGGATTCTTAATAATGCCTATGGAAAATAACTGCAAAAATAATTGAAAATTATTTGCTATTAATAACCTTGCAAAAAGATTTTAGTAAAATATTTCATGAAAAACAATTTCTTGCCTTTGTTACCAGTAAATTATTTGGTATTTTTTAAAAAGCGCACTATTAATAAACATATTATAACAATTTGTAGCATAATTTTTGGGTTTTGCTTAGGCTTAGGAAAATAAAGTTTTCCGTGCAATGGTGTGGTTTTAAAGACTCCCAAATATTCGTTGTTGGATTTTTTTACTCACTTACGACTCTATACTTAAGGCTGGTTCATACTTATGTAAAAACGTCCTTTGGACTTTGTTCAAAGGACGTTTTTACATAAGTATGAACATGCCTTTAGATGTAAATGCATAAATATCATACATAAAAAAACTAACAGTTGTATGTTTTTGGGTATTAAGAGCACTTTTGAATCAACATGTATTCAAGTGAATTCCTTAAGCTAGAATAGACTAAAAGAGGCAAGAGGTCAGTTTTTTACATTTTTACTACTGAAATCTATTGTTGCAGAAGTTATTTTTTCATTTTTTATCAAAAAACTCAATTATTTTAATTAAGAATTGCTGAGCAGAGTCTAAATAAAAAAATGACAGCAAAGAAAACTGTGCAATTCGCTTCGAATTTTTATACAAGTATATGTCTTAGAAGAAACAATAATTAAATAACTTCTTGGCGTTCCTATTATACTCATGATTGTTTAATATTACAAATAATGTTTTTAGTTTTTTGCAAATGACCAAGGCTCCAGAGCTCGAAGCTCCAGAGCTTCGGAGTAAGCTCCAAACATTATTTATTGTTTTATTTAAAAGCAATGGAACAAATTGTGTGTAAAATGACCTTTAAAAATTTCGTATTCAATTAGTATGGTGTTTTTTGAACAATTTACGTCGTTTTTATTTATCAAATTGCATTATATCCAAGCAAAAAATAATGTTATTTATAATTTTAAAACGAAAAGACTTATATGATGTCTAATTTTCTACGCATTTAAACGATTAAAAATTAATTCAGCTCATTCAGTTTAACAATTTTACACGTTTGTGGCAAACGTATTTTTTCTTAGCTCAGTACCCTTGTGTCCAGTATCCTCGTCTCCAGTACCTTTCGTGCCCAGTAACCTCGTGTCCTAGAATAAAATCTTTTAATTATTTATATGTGGTAAAATGGGGTCATTTAATTAAATAATTACTATCAATTAATAATTAATATTATAACCAAAATTTCTTTATGGTTATTTAATATTATTACAGAAAAACTATTTTTTAATCTTTCATAATATGTGGCCTTTAAAAATAGTTCAATATAATAAGTTTAAAATTTGACTTCCAGTTTGTAACTTTTATCAATAAACACGACAAAAACGAGATTTTAACAGAAAGACGATAACAAATTTAAATAATCCATCTGTAAGTCAAAAGTTGTTAATGTAATTTAAATCAATTATTTAATCCAATTTAGACAAAAAAAACTTGTAAACTGTATTTTTAAGCAAAAATCACTCTCAAGTTCATCTAAACGCATTATTTGGATAAATCTTTTTTCTTGCACGATTTTCAAATTAAAGAACTAAAAATTGTCATGCAAGTACACTTTTCAGATTTCAATCTCACATGAGATTTAGGCATAATGAAGTTGCAGTAGGTGCAACCCTGCACATATTAAAAAGTAAAAAAGAAAGTTAAACTTCTCTCATCCTAATGCTGGAATTTTTCCGTTTCTAATATTTTATCTGTCTTAAAATCATTTACTAGCCTTGAAAAATGCTCTAAGAATAGAGCAGGAAAAAGGGGCGATTTTTCCCCGGGCGTATGTTTAGACAGAAAAGATGTAGACTAGTCTGAGATGGACATTATGTGGACTATAGAAAATTTGAATTTGGTTTGGCCAGCTGCTCACTAAATAAAAATTTCTACCATATGATAATGATTTGTTTATACAGTGATCTAATCACACAGCACTGTTGCATTTTTTTTAGTTTGATGAAATGTCAATTGAAAAAATTATACTCACAGCAATCTTTGACAAGCGCGAAATCGCCACTTTTTCAATTTGAAGGTTATATTTTTATGTGTAAGAAACAACTATAAATTTGAAAAAGTGGCGATTTCGCGCTTGTCAAAGATCGATGTGAGTATAATTTTTTCAATTGACATTTGATCAAACTAAAAAAAATGCAACAGTGCTGTGTGATTAGATCAATGTATAAACAAATCATTATCATATGGTAGAAATTTTTATTTAGTGAGCAGCTGGCCAAACCAAATGCAAATTTTCCATAGGTTACATAATGTCCACATAATTCAGACTAGTCTACATCTTTTCTGTCTAAACATACGCCCGGGGAAAAATCGCCCCTTTTTCCTGCTCTATTCTTAGAGCATTTTTCAAGGCTAGTCTACCACTTTTTTGAATTAAATTAAAAAATAGCCTAATAAACTATAGTTTTAGCTGCACAATGACATATGTTTATAATCATTCCGTTGCCGAGATGTACTTTTTAATTAAAAAATAATAATAAGAAGATGATGAATTTAAATTACAAAATTCACCCACGTTGTTTAATTATAGTTAGTGCGGTGCAGTGGCGCTCCAGACAAAGTTTACTTACGTTCTCTAAATATAGTTGGCGCGATGCCGTGCGCCAATGATTGCAATTATAATTCTAAAGTAAAAATAATAATAAGAAGAAGATGATGAACATGAATTACAAAATTTACTCACGTTCTCTAGAGTATAGTTGGCGCCGTGCGGTGGGTTTAATTGCAGTGTGGCACTCCCGAACCACCGATGCGCGCCACCGCACCGCGCCATATTATTATTTTTTAATAAATAAAACTTTCAATTAATTTTGTCATCAGTAATGCAAGAATTAAAAAAATACTCTGTTGTTTTCCCCGTTTTTCGCGCGTTTGAAGCAGATGGCGCTGGGAACTGGTTCCGTTTCTGCCACCAATTAAAACCGGTCTGCTTTTTTTGTGCGGTTTCTATGAAGGGCTGTTTGTTGTCTGCTCTGTACAATCCTTATTGTTGCCAAAAGGCTGTTATTGTGCGGTTGGGAGTTCTTATTTGTCTATTTTTCAAATTTTCTATTTTGATCAATAAATCGATAACAAGGACCTAAATCAAAAAAGTGCTTCCTAAGAAAGTTGCGTGATTCCTTCTTCTTTCCAATGAGCCCATGTTTATTTTTGATCAATCAGTTACGAATGAGGAATATCGCTTTTAAGGATGGAGTGTTGGAATAATAATAATAATAAGAAGAAGAAGAAGAAAAAGGTTCTAAATTTCAAAATTTACCCACGTTCTCTAATAATGGCTGGCGCAGCGCCACGGGGCTAAATCGCCCCATGGCGCTACCGCGCCACCCATGATTTAGGAGGTGGACCTACGGAGCTTCTCCGCTCTAAATATAGCCGGAGCTCTGGAGCATGATATTAAAGGGAAAGACCATCACCAAATTGTATGCCTTCGTATGATATAAAATTTAGATATTGCAGAAAAATGTAGTTCCACCTTCTAACTATATATTACTATTACCTAAATATTATTTTTTTTTATTTTAATACAAGAAATGCTTTTTCGCGATTGGCTTATTTGTTTATTTTATTTCGTGATTGGCTTATCTGTTTTATTTTTGTGATTGAATTATTTGTTTAAAGTGATTTTCTATATTCAGTAAAGCGATTTTTTTATTTAGTGGCTCATTAAGTGATTTTGAAGTGCTTAAATTTAGGTACCAAAATTTGTTAAACCTAAAGGCTATCAGGAAGCGAGAAATCCAACAAGCATATTTATTTGCATAAAATGTCCAAACAGATATTAATTAAAAAAATGACACTTTTTTTTGTTTTTTTTTCTGTAAAAAATACGTAATTAAGCAGTTTTTTTTCTAATAATGTTCATTTTATTTTGAATTTTTTTGTTTTAAACAATTATTATAAAAGATAAACAAGAATAAATTACGATTATTAAAAATTTAAATTAAAATAAAACAAACAGAATGTAAAATTTAAAAGGTATTGTTTGTTTTGAATAATGTTTCAAATAAAAAAATGGACCCCTTAAACATTCCTAAAAAAAGAAATTGTTTATTTATGAACTGAAATTATTTAAAATTTATAGTTTTAAAGTATTTTTTAAAAAATAGCACCATTTTAGAACATGCTAAAAAAAAGTTTTTAAAATAAAATTTTAGGCAATTCCTGTTAAAAACTTTCGTTTTTCGAATTGACTCTTCCTGATGACATTTAAGTTTAGTCCTAAAAAATAAATTTCAATCGGTAAGAGTTTTAATTCTCAATTGAAACTTCATTGGTAAAACCATTTTACAAAGTAACATAAAAGTAGTAAATAAAAATTGACAATTTCGCATGGTAAGTATAGACAAATCGATCTAAGAGCGCCAGTGCAAGCAGAAATGTTCTTATTAATATTTAATTCGCCAGGTTGTTGCTTTTCGGTGATTAAAAAACACTTGCTATATTTTACTTAGGGGTTTACTTCGCCCAATCTAAGATTAGGATTGCAATATTTATGGGTTAAAAAAAGAAAATTAAAATAAAGAAAGACCAACATCCGTCATATGATGATTATAGTAATTATACGTATTACGATAGTTTTTAATTTTATAGTTTTAATATTTAATATTAATTCTGCTAAATGACAAACAGCCGACGAATCTATCGGACTGGGTTTGCGTTTATGAATGTTGATTATTTGGTATAATATTGACACAGCAGAAAAAACAAAAAAGCTATTTTTTATATTTTCGTCATTTAATCATAAACCAGGTTTTAAATTCAATAAAAGTGTTAAAAAATAAATTTTAAAAAGTGAATATAACCTAGGTTTACTTACGTGTTCGGATATAAAACACCCGTTTATAACATTGTTGGGAATTAGCTACGCATAAGAAAAGTCCATGGAATCACAAAGAAAAGTCACGCCAAAAAAAAACTGACACGTTTTTACAAATCAAATTCAACCGAACAGTACTACATATATTCGATATATATGTATATATATCAAAACTTTTCGATAGATTTTCAAAAAAATTAATTTTGAAATATATAACAAAGATTTAAATCATAACTTTTTATTAAAATTTTATAAGTTTAACTAATCGACGATTAAGACTAGATACCATTAAAAGGTATCTTTTTCAGATTTTTCATGCTTAATTAGATATATGTAAGTAGAAACTAGTCTTGAAAACTGAAACTTGTAAAAATGCTGTATAAATAAGGACCACGCTTGTGATAACAGGCAAAGGAAATATAATCTTAATCTTAATTTTATGTAAACAAGAAACGGAATGGACGTAAAAAAGATTTACCGTTTTTGCAAAAAACGTTTTAGCATCGTCTGTTTTTTGCGCAAAAATTTACGCGCATTAATAAAAATTTAGTTATTTAAAATAAACTGTAAAACTTGATTGGTTATGTTTTTCAAAAAAAAAAGGGTCGAGTTCATTTTTATAAAGACATTTTGAGTAATAAATATATTTTTGGATTTTATAATTATCAACTAAGCAATTGTCAAACGAAACCTCTTTATGCATACTAAAAATAACCTCAAAACTATCATTATAATATTTAAATTTCACATTTTTCATGTTTCACCCCAGATGCAGAAGATGCAAAGATGCCTGCGCTGTGGAACAAATTATTTGAAGGTTAGCAAAGAGAAAAGTTTTCCCGCAAACAAATTTATTAATTATATCATTTGGGTTAGATTTTTAAGAACATCTGCGATAAAATCTCTGGAAATGCCATTCATCAACATTAATGATTATTACTGTAAACTTCATTTTTTAAGGAAAACTCACGTTTACTCATATTATGTAGAAACAATAGGAAAAAGTGTTAGTGCTCTCATTGGGATTTTGGACGACGTTTCAAATACTTTAAAAATGGTTTATACAAGATATTAACCCTTTTTGGATTTTTTTTTGTTCAAAAAATGCTGCAAATCCGCAGAAGAGATTCCGCGTCAGTGCTGCTCAGTGTTAAACTCCGCGTCCGCTTCACAATCGGTGCCGAGTTTAACACTGAGCAGCACTGGCACGGAATTCTGCGGATTTGCAGCGAAAAGAATCCCAAAGGGTTTTCATTTATTTGGAGTGGGAACCGATAATAGTGATGCAACGCCATTAAATTTGGATTTGAAAGAGATGATGGCGATGCAATAAAAAATTAATAATTATAAAAAATAATTTTTCCGTTAATCTTGAAGTTGCTATTTTTTTTTGCTTATATTTAATTTTTATTTTAATTCAATCAAAAGATTTTTTCGCAAAAATAAGCAGAACCTATTTTCGCTTCACTGTATTTCGAGTGGCCTATTGGAGCTCCTGTTTCAATTTGTTTCTTACACTAAAAAAATTCTTCGTGTATTAAAACAAACAAAACCGTTTAATTAAAATATCATGTTTAAACCTATCGTGACGCAACGACGAAATAAGCATAAAATTTGTCTTCATTTTTTTTATATTATTGCTTTAATTTCAGAAAGATTCTCATATATTTTTTTGAAATGATGCCAATTTTCATTTGAAACTATAAGACGAATAATTATTCTTGTTGCAATAACACTCGTGACGCGAGGATCGAGTAAAGAAGGGAAAAAGCTTTTTATGAAAAAGCTTTATGCATATTTGTTCATAATTAACTTAGCGTTTGCTTGAGTCCTCTGAAAATTTTGTGACGTGAACAATTCGTTCATATTCGTCAATCCAATAGAGGCTCCCGCTGATTCTAAAAAAGGCATTAAAACACGTTTCAAAAATTAAAATTATGTTGAGACAATAAAATGCCGTATATTAATATCATGTATTCTTATTAGTTGTACACTTGGTCAAAAAATAACACAAATTAATAGGGTAATACGGTGTCGTTTAATCCTTTGGGATTTTTTCCGCTGCATATCCGCAGAGAGCATTCCGCGTCATCGCTGCTCAGTGTTAAACTTGATGACGAGGCGAATAGGATGCGGAGTTTAACATAGTGCAGCACTGACACGGAACCCTTTCTGCGGATTTACAGCGATTGTTAAGACGAAAAAATCTCAAGAGGTTAATATGCACCATTATTGTTTGCACGAAACTGTTTAAACATTAGTATGATGAATAGCCGTTTAGTATTTTTGCGCGGTTTTTCAAAAATAAAGAATTTGAGGGGTTCCAGAATTTAAGATTAAAGAATTAGGAAGATTCAACAGTTGCAAATACTTTCCAGACCTCAATCTCACTTACGTGGGATTCAAGAATTGAAGTCTTGGGCGCTTATTTTTTTGGCACCAGTCACATACTTTTATTGGATTATCCGAACTTTAATGAAGAAGAAACACTTTTTCCAGCACCATATATAATTATATAACGCCGAATAATAATAAAACAAATAATAAAAGCAACACAAAATATCGCGCGTCGATTCGAAAAAGGACTTTTTTCAAAAAGGTGAGAAATTTTGGAACGCATTCCGGATATTAACAAAGGCGAGGGCGGGAATTAGGTTGTTAAAAATGGAATCAGAAAAATGGCGGCTTTTCCATCGGCTAATCCAATTTCCCGGCCGGAATTCGATGGGTTTCGCGGGTGGTTTTTTTTATCCACAGCGCCGCGCTACTTAAAGCCGGATAAAAGCACCCGGCGTACACGATAGATAAGGCGAGGAACACCGGTAAATAATTTAATCAACCGCTCATCGATGGAAATGGCCGTTATTAAGATCGGCCCTCGACAGGTCCAGCTTTCACGGAAGCAATTTCTCAGAATATGTCAGTCGGCACCGCAGCTGAATGGAACATTTTATCAAATGCAGGGGTTTTTAAGTTACAGGCTGTGGGATGGGTTTTACGCGAAAATAGGCGTTTGGGTTGTGGCTGCGATACCCAGCCTAAACAATCAGACTTGTCATTTTTTGTTCGGAAATTTAGGTTGGGAAATTTTAAAGATAAACATTATTATTGTTTAGTAGCTGTGATTTTATTAACAAACTTAAAAAATTTAGTATTTTGTGAATTTTATTGGGAAAAAACTAAACCAAGAAATATTTATTTTTAAATCCGGTAAATAACATCTGTTTTTTTCGCAATTTATTTAACAAAATACTGTTCTTAGTATTTCGTAAGAAACTATTGACTGTCTGAACTAGGAAATCCACTCTACTTTTTCTTTGTTTCCGTTTCGTCGCACTTTTTCATTTCTGTTTTTAGAAACTTGCAACAATCAAAACAGCATTTATATCGCAAATACAAGTCTAACTAGGGAATAACATATAGTGCCCTAATTGGTCGTATCATGCGTGGGGCGTGGCTTAGTTAAGGCACTCGAAGTTTTAAATAGAACATTATTTCCAAAACAGTAGCCCCACTTAGGGCATGTAATGTCTCTTATTGGTACGCATCCCAATTAAGGTTCTCGATTTTTTTTGCAGAGAGCTCTAATTAGAGCGTGTCTTAGTTAGAGCATATCACACTAATTAGATTGAATTTTTACAAAAGTAATGACAGGTCCCAAGTAGAGCCACCTTTTCATAAACAAGGGTTTAATTAGAACATCCGAGTGCCATAGCTAGGGCGAGCTTTACTTAAAGGTGCGGTACCGAGTTAAACTTTTTGTCGATTTTGATTTTTTTTAATGAAAATCTTACCTCTGCCCCGAATAAATGACAAAAATTTTTTCATCAATATATATCCAGTGGGTCAGGAGATAGGACCCTCCAAAAATGGCGTTTTTCGACCATTCTGTGTTTAAAAGATTGCTCAATGGGTATAAAAATTTAAATGACAAAATATGCACTCAAAGAAAGCGACTGCTTTCCACTTTAATTTACTACCTTGATCGTTAATATTGGTGCAGTATTGCGTTAAGATATTGCGTTTCCCGTACAAAAAAAACAGTGATTTTTTTGCTAACAATACGAAGTGTAGGCAAAAATGTTGGGCTAACTTCATCAAATCACAGACGTCATTTGGTGATTTAAACGAAAAAATCGCGAATTTTTTGTACGGAAAACGCGATATCTCGACAAATACTGCACCAATATGAACAATCAAAGTATCAAATAAAAGTAGAAAGTAGTTTCTTTTTTTAAGTGGATATTTTGTAACTTAAACTTTTATACCCATTGGGCAATTTTTTAGACACTGAATTATCGAAAAAAAACCATTTTTGGAAGGTCATATCTCCTGAACCACTGGAGATATTTTGCTCAAAAAAGTTTTGTGGGCTATTGGAGACAGGGATGAGGTTTTTACAACAAATTGAAGACAAAAAGTTTGACTCAATTGCACCTTTAAGCTTAAAGTTAGGGCAGTTAATTTTTCTGAGCAATATGAAGTAATATTTTTTCTATTTTTTAGCAATAATATGAATAAAAATTTCAGACGATTGAATCATTTTAACTACAAAAAATAACTTGAATTAATAGGCTTAATTAATAGTAATTTTAAATATATTTCAAGCTTAAATAAGCTTAAAACTGCTCATTTAATGGGCGCAGTTCCGAATCTTCGGAGCTCCGGAGCCCCCTCCACTTTAAATGACCGGAGCTCTGGAGCATGATATTGGAGGGTAGGAACGTCACTAATTCAAACAGACGCTTCTAATTTTAATCGGTACAAAGTTTTCCAAATCAAATTTAACCGTGTATTCTCTAAAAAAATAACATTTTAAATTTTATCTTAATATCAATATGATTTTAAAAGTAAAAATATTAAAGATTAAACCCGAAAGCCATTTGTTTAAAAACAATAAAAGCCTTCGCTAGAAAATGGCGCGGTGAGCTAAAAAATTTTTATGTCCCCAAAAAACCAACCGTTCTTGAAGAATTTTTCACTAAAATAAATCATTAAGCATAATATTTTGGATTAGCAAAGCGCTTGTTATTGCCAAACCAATGTGACATACGCCTTCGAGAACTCGGTTTCTTAGATTCGGCGCAGATGTGCAAACTAACAAACTATGTGTGCAATGGACTATATTTGTCTATAAATTTACTGCGGAAGTAAAAAAATTGTGCAAAGTCCGGCGTTACATCGCCGCTCAACAGCTAATTACAAATACATATGTTCGGGTTTTAAAATTCAATAAAGTAAACCCTAAAGCCATATTTTTGACTTGCGAAAACTTGCGACTTGGAGAAAATCCGATTATTTTCAGTAATGAATTAAATCACTATGCCAAAACTTTTATAAGTTAAATAATAATTAAAATGGCATGAAGTAGTATTCATTAGTTTTTTTGTAGCTTAAATCAATCAATCTTTATAATCAAGCAACCAATCAATTAATTATCAATGAATATATATATTTTAAAATCAATCATTTAGCATAATCATGCGATTAATTAAACCAATCAATAATTAATTATCACTCATTACATACTGTAAAATAGAAGATAACACTGGTATAAGCACTTCAAATCTGCCATATCTTTTAATGTAACTAAATTTCTTGATTTGGGTAAATTAGAACGCACGGTACTTGGAGCTGAAATAGAACCACCAAAAACAAAAAAAACCTTAAAACTGCTCATTTTTAAATTGTTGATACTTGACTGCACCTGAAGATAATCCGAATTCTAGTAAGATCTCAAAATTCTCGTTTACAGAGCTCCAAATTTCCATTATATTGCGAGGGGAAATTGGAGAATTTCCCCAGTCAAAGCAAAAATATATAATATAACAAGAAGTGTGCAACTCCTGTAAGTGGCTGTGGCTTATGCAATTATATAAAACATAACTTGAATAATTCTGCTATTTTTTGGCATATGCTGAAATTATGCCAAAGCTTTGCATAGATTTAGGGTCGATGGAGCCTTGGGGACTTGGAGCTGGAACTTGGAGCCAAAAATAGGGAACTTGGAGCCGTAAGTAGGGAATTTGGAGCCGAAAATAAAAATCGCTAAAACGTGTTCCTAAGCCTAAGCAAAGCCTTAATATAACCCTAAACCGTTTTTTCCCTAAAGGCTTCAAGTTCCCATTACTCGCGGCTCCAAGTTCCCAAAAATTTTCCATGGCTCCAAGTTCCCTGCTTATGGCTCTAAAGACCCCGTACCTTTGCATACGCCGGTGCCATTTTTATATATAGCAGTTGGAAGTTTTTTTCTGTACATCATATATTTTTGACTAAAATATCGATTACCACATGCAATTTTTTTCCTTATTAATAAGAAGTTATTATTAAGCAATTCAGCGAGTGATAATTACCATAGACTATAAGGTTTTTTTTAGTTTAAGAACAAAATAAAATGATAATCAGCACACCAATCATATTAAAAAAATGAGAAACAGCGAGCGACTTGTACGTTTTAAGGTTTCAAATACTGGTAGCTTCGTAGGCATTGGGTATACCCACTTAACTAATCTTTTAAATTACAAAAAAACACTCTATTTTTTGTTAAAAAAAGTTTTAAATAGCTGTTTTGAAACTAATCTTTAAATTTTAAATATTTTTGCAACGAGAACTTTAATAAAATCTATGTAGCTTTGAAATTAGTTTCAAAGAACAAATTTAAACTTTATTTTTGTTAATTCGACATTATTGTCAACGAAAGTACGACTTTAGCGATGATTTTTAATAATTGTGATGCTTAATTGAAAAAAAAATTTACTTAGCACAAACTGATATTAAAGCACTTTAACATAGTAGAACATATCATCGCGTAGCAAATTTTGTTTAGCATAGGTTTAAACTAAAGAAACTAAGAAAACTACATTTTTTTTAGCATTTTATTTTTTTAATTTTTGTACGCTGTTACATAACCGCTGAAAACTTTTCTTTAATTTTTTTCGCTCACGCATTTATTGTTTACTTCTTCCTGACGGAGAGCGGGTACGCCCTTAACCCGTACTCAACCGGTCCAGTTCTAGAACTGTTCGGAACAGGTTCTAAAACTGTTCCGAACAGTTTTAGAACTGTTCGGAATAGTTCTAACTCGGAAGTTCTAACTCGTTTTAGAACTGTTCGGAACAGTTCTAAGTTCGGAACTGTTCGGATTTGTTCGGACGGTGTCGGTGTACTTTCCAGTTTGCCCAAATTTGTCAAAAATTGGCATTTAAAATGCTGAAGTTGTACTTTGGTGCATTATAAAAGTCACCGAAACATTTTTTCAACACTTATCACGTGATTTTATTGTGTATTTCCGTTGTTTTATGTGTTTAAATATCATTTGCGGAGTTTTATTTATTTTTCGATTTTAGAACTGCAAATCAGTACTAGAACTGTTCTAGAACTGTTCGGAACAGGTTCTAGAACTGTTCCGAACAGTTCTAGAACGCATAGCACAGGGGCATGTAGAGTACCGGTTAATTTCACAGCCTGGAAGACTTTAGCTTTAAAGTACGGTGTCCGACTGTAATGTTAATGATTATAATTAAAAATGCTGAATTGTTGTATGGCGTTTTAAAGAAAGCTATAATTTTAAAAGCGTTTGTTCTACGTTCCAACCTAATAAAACACAGTCCATCGTCGAAAATTTAAAAAAAAATTGGTATAAAAAACAGTCTAAAACACAAAAAATGATTTAAATACATAAACTAATAATTAAAAAAACAAACAAAAAAAGCGCTTTATAATTATGAAATTCATGCGTAAAATTGCATTGCATTGGTATAAGGAGGAGTAACATTAAATAATAAAACCACATCATCTATGTAACTGCGGTAAAGAAATAAGCTTAAGAGCTTTTGAACATATACATTATTCACAAAAATCAGTTTCTAAAACACCTAAGTATAAGTCATTTATTGAAACAGAAACAGTGCTTCCCATAGGAACGCCGTAATTTTGGTGAAAAACTTTACAAATAAAAAAAAACTGTTGTTTAAACCACATTTAAATAACACAATTATATTATACAAATTTAGGCAGAATTAAAAAACACCACATTTTCTCTCGAATAAAAAATCAGATAAAACCTTAGGTAGAAAATCAATTATAAAACTATTTTAGTATCAACATTATCAAAAAGGCTTATAATATCTAATCACTATTTATATCTATATTTTACAGCATTGTCTCATCTGGTTTTTAAAAAGAACGGTAAATTGTTTTAAAAATTTATAATATACATTTTTAGTATAATAATATTTTGTATTATGTATTTTTAAATACGTGATTGGCAATAATGTGGTACATTTTTTTTAATGAAATACAGCAGATATACCGTTTGGTTTTCCAAACTGTTGCATTGTAAAAACTAATAATGTCGACAAAAGTGTTTCATTAGGCACTGCTTAAAACTAATTACAATTTAAACTATTCTGAAATTTTAAATTTGACGAGAAGAGAGCATGGTAATCGCAATTTTTCATTTATTAGTTTTAAACAACGGCCTGGAGCTATTAATAAATTGTTTATATTAAAAAACTAAATTAATCAGTTGTACGGAAACAAAATGATACAAAAACACAAACGAAATAAAAAACACATTTAATATATAGTACGAACGGTTTTTTGCTCTGTTTATTACGTCACTTACTTCTAATTGACCTGTATTATATAAATTCAATTTTTAACATCATGATTTGCTTAAATTTTTAAAAAGGTAAAGCAATAAATATAGCAGTAAATAGTTTATGGTATAAATTAATATTTATATTTCTCTTTATTACAATTTTATCACGATTTCATTTGTAATTGGTAAAAACTATAAAGCCCTCCCATACAGCTTAATAGCTTTTTATTTAAAAAATATGGTATTTTGACTTAGTTTGATTTAGGGTCGATGGAGCTAAGGGAATTTGGAGCCAAAAATAAGCAACTTGGAGCCATAAGTTGGAAACTTGAAGCCGAAAAGAAAAATCGATAAAAAGTTTACCTAAGCTTAAGCGAAACCTAAATTTAACCACAAACCAATTGTTTCCTAAAAGCTGCAAGTTCCCATTGCTCATGGCTCCAAGTTCCCTGCTTATGGCTCTAAAGACTCCGTACCCTTATTTTTGAAGTAATTTCTGGCTATAAATTGGAAATTAAAACTAAGTCAAAACAAAAAAATACTCATCTTTGCTGGTGGAAGCGATAGTTTACTAACTCTTTATTAAGGTTTTAACTGAGTTGTATAGACTAGTTCGGAATAAGCGTCTTTTACTGTACGAGAGAGGGTACAAAAAGAAAAAAATAAAATTTGAAAAAAATTAATTTTAGCTTTTTTAGTTTCTTAAGTTTAAACCTTTACTTCATAAAAATTGCTACACGATGATATGTTTCACTACGTTGAAGTGCTGTAATATATCAGTTTGTGCTAAATAAATTTTTGTTTTTTTAATTAAACGTCACAATAGTTTAAAATCACCACTAAAATAGTATTATCCTGAACAGTGATTTCGAATTAGTAAAAATAAAATGAAATTTGTGCTTTTAAACTAATTTTAAACCTACATAGTTTTTTTTTAATGTTTTGCTTGTAAAACTATTCAAAACTTAAAAATTAATTTTAAAAAGTCCATTCCAAACTTTTAAATTAAGCATTTTCTGTAATTGAAACATTAAAAAACTGGGAAACAAGCGCGCCAGCAGCGCCGTACCTACGAAGCGGCAAAAAACTAAAAATCCCCAAAAACTGCTTTTGCTTTTGCAATATTTAAAAAGTATTTAAGAAATTTTGAAGAAAAGGGGTCGAGATTTTAAACCAATAAATATTTGAAATATTTTAAACCGTAAAATGTACTAGTCGCTCGCTGTTTCTCAATTTTCCCTCTACATATGATTGGCGCTAGTAGTTATGTACCCTCTTCCTAACACTAAAAAACCCTTATTCCGAACTAGTCTATAAACGGGTCGAGATTTTTACAGCCCGGTTTGTGAAATTTTTTGGCTCAGTCTGAACCAGCGTCCAATTTTGCAATTCGGTTCGGCCCGCCATGTTACCCGCAATTTTCATATTTTTATATTAATATTAGTATAAAAAAGTCGGTACGCATGCCGAGTGCAAAATAAGGAAAAAGCTAGTGGTCCAGCCCGGCCTGGCCTGGCCCGGGCCTCCAAATAAGGAACAAAATCACGAGCCGACACGGTCCGCTTACAATTTTGCGTTAAAAACCGCGTTTAAAACGTAGATGGGAGCTGCCAACATGCGTTTTACTTTTTTGGTCATCGTTGGTGTCATATTTTTATACAATCCGAGACAAGACGATATTTACATTCTGCGTTTCAGACGCTGTAAATATCAGTAAAGGTTAAGGGGCGGAGGACAAATGTTTAGTTTTTAAACAATGTATTGCAGATTTTAGGAGACATGACTTTTTTTATAAAATATCAGTGAATAAGAAACATACTGTTCACATACATAGAAGGATACAATATAAAATAATTTGGACATACCATTTTCTTGGTTCTTTTAAGGCTTTCTGTGTCTAATCGCAGTCTATTACTCTCTTTGATTTATTGAATTTCGTTCAAATTTCACTTTAGCCAGACATATCTTTCGAAAAACTTTTATTATAACTAAAAACAAACAAATCAAATACTCTAAAATAAAATGCATCCAAATAGGTAAAACTAAATAACAGATGGTAACAAATTTATAACGCAGAATATATTTTTAAAGCAACTCAATAAAATTTGGAAGGAGTCATGGGACTCAAGCAAAAACAAAAATTTTAACCTGAAAACATTGCTTGAAAAATAGAAAATACATTTTCTGATGAAAGAACTGTGTTATCAGGAGTTCCACAAAGATCAAAACTGGGTTCTTACTTTTCATTGCCTATTTTAATTTTATTTCTAACTTACAATTATCCTCACCAACAAAAATGATACTATTTGCCGACTATATAGCTATTTGCAAGCCTATTTTAACGGAAAATTGTGAAGCGGATTTAAACAATGATTTTAATTTAATTTATAATCAGTTCCAACGAATATTCTTAAAATTAAATCCGTAAAAAAAACAAAGTTGTACAGTTTAATTTGGATAGGCGACCTCAAACTTCCCTGTCCCTTAAAATACAAGATACATTAATACAAAAAGAGTTCGACCATTTTTATCTTGGCCTTATTTTTGATGAAAAACTGAATTGGGCAGTTCATGTGGCCAGAAAATCTGCAAACCTTAAAAAATCAATATCAGCGCTAAATTTAATTTTTGGCAAAAGTTTTGCTGTGGACAAGCTCTTAAAACTTTACAATCAACAATTGTTTCCATCATTATCATATGGCTTATCGGTTTCCTATTCACCACAACACGTTAAATATAGAATCACTCTTGAAAAAACGCAACGTTTTGCACTGAGAACCATTCTTAGAAATCATCATTGCAATTATAAAGAACTTTTGCAAGTCTCCAACTGCCTTCCAGTCGCCTATACTGCTTGCTCGTTTAATCTATGTTTTTCACCATGGTTTCCGACACTGGCAGGAGTTTTTCCAACTTCAGCAACATCTTCAGTTTTGGCGGGCACAGCGTTTGGAGCAGCATCCCCAACAGTACAACATTCTTTTTATTCGCTTAGATCGTTCCGATTCATCAGGCATACGCGAATCAATTAGAATATGAAATTCACTTCCAAAGAATATCATTGAATTCAATAAAACAATTTTTTTAAATATGTAAAAAATCTTCAAAACCTTGGGCAAATAGCAACTGACTTTCCACAATATTATGGTTTTGATAACATTTAATTTTTTTCTAAATTATCTTTTAGTTTTTTGATACTTTTATAAATGTATATTTTTTTGCTGTGTTATTGTGGTAATATATTGTAGTAATTATATTCTTATAGAGTATATAGAGTATATAGAGTATTTAAGGTAAAATTTAATTTATATAATTGGTGGCACTGTATTAATAAACCCTAAGGTTTATTTTAACACCAAAGGGGTATGTCATGTTCAATTATGCCTTCACTACTCTTGCGTTTTTGCAAATATAATAATAAATAAATAAATATCTTATAGAAATTTTAATTTAAAATTTGGTTTTTGATAAAAAAAAAGGATTTTGTTGTGTTTTTTCTTAATTCTTAACCGATCAGCAAATTAAAAACATTTATGGAAAGCTAAGAACATGGGGACTTTTTTAAAATCAGTGTCACCAGTAAAAAATAATTATTTATAAACCTGATGATTTTGAAACAGCATCTTTAAAAAGTTTAAAATGACGAATTCGCCTATGATATACATTTAAGGAATTCGTTAATGATAGCTTAAAACTTCTGTGAGTACTTGAATAGAAACAAACCCATGACATTCCAGATGCTTAATAAACGAATTATTCTTCTGTACAAAAAATTGAAACTTAAAAACTAAAAGAGCGTAACAATTTTTTTTCTCTCAAGAAATCGCAATATAATTTTTGCGTTACTTATATCAGAAAACCGCGAAGATAGAGTATAAGTACACTTTTTGGTATGTAATAGTGATTCAATTAAGAATTCAAAAAAATCACAATAGAAAAATTAAAAATTCAAAATGAAATATTTGTTGGCTGTGAGACAATTATATAAAAGCTGCTATAATTTTTATTTTTACACATAAAAAAATACAAAGTTGAGCAAAGTAATGAATTTATTTTATAAAAATACGTATGTGTTGGCAGTTTGGTAAAACTATATGCAGCATAGCAATTATTTTCAAGGAGCTCTTCAGACAGTAAAAGTGAAAAAAGCCTTTAGTAGAGCGTAATGAGCGCTGGTAATATCGTCAGTTTACTTTCTTAAAAAATACGTCTGTTTTTTTATCTCAAACCATCAGGTTTCATCCAACTATTATTGACTTTTGAAAAACTTAACTAATATTATTTACAGTAGCTCTATACCACTTGAATTTTTTTCGATTGCTTATTAAAACATGCAATTAACATAGCCCTAAACTTCTGAATTAAATTCCAACCTCAAGTTTTATAAATATTATAATTTTTTTCTTTTTTTAATACTTCTACATTTTTTAAGTCTTACAATTTATAAGCGTTTTTTAAAATACAATTAAAAAACCTCTATTAATTTTTATGACATCACAATATATTTGCGCTTGTTTTGTTTCACTTTCATTTCAATTTTTTAACACACACACACACAAACGGTAACAGAAGCAAACTGATCGGTTAGCCCACAAACAATCAAACCCACCAACAGAGACAGCAAGACACTCACTCACACATGCATACAAGAAAACGCCCACAAACCAAGATCCTTTGAGAACGGTCAATTAATTTGTAGTGTGTTAAGATAGGGCTTTTTTTTAAAATTTTTGTTAATTGTATGTTTATTTTTGTACTTTTCTATTTTATCTTTTTATTTTCTTAATTGTGATATTTTCAGAATTTCCATATCGCTTTTTTAAAAATTTCTTAACTATAGTAGCAATATTCTGTATATAATAAAACAGATTAAATATTAGATTACCACGCGTTGTTAATTTACAATTAAATAATTTTAGAAAAAGAAATACGCTATCGATCAAAAATTTTGACAGAGTGGCGGTTGGTCTGAAGAGAAAACGGTGCATAAATTACAGAAAATAGGAATAGGTTCAATTTTACTAACATAACACTATTTTTAAAAGTAAAGTTGTGTGACAAAACAAATTTCTGTAAGATGTGGCTATATCTTAAAAAAAGAGCGAAAATAAACATGCTATAATATTTATGTATTTTCAAGGAATGTGCAAAAAGATTAAAAAAAACTGCAGCACATAACTACGACGTCTAGAAAAGGATGTTACTAGGTGTTAATCTGGTTTTAAAAGCAGCTACCAGAACTAAAAGAAATATATATCCGGCGTGTTTAAAAACTGATAATTTATTCCAGTCCGTCTGCTAAAATTTTTTTTCTCCCCTTTTTTAGTCTTTTCTTTATTTTTACGGCGACAGAAAAAAGTCTTTCAGCTTTATTTCCAATAAGTGGAAAATGGCGGATTAGCTAGGCTATAGCATTTCATAGCCGTTTTTTATTGATCCAGGTCAAAAAAACATAGTGGATTAACTTGAAAATTGAACTAACAATGGTGTGATGATTAGTCTTTGGAAATCGTCAGCCAAAATGTAAATTCAATAACAGTTGTCATTGAAAAAAATTTCCCGGTAATCAAAAAGTTGCTATATTGAAAACGAAATGTATTGTTCAAAAAGTATTAATCAAAAGGTGTGCTTTTTACTCAAAACGGCATAAAATTAAAAACTTCATCAAAGCTTATTAATTTCCAGCACTTTACGAATGCCCTTCTAAAATGCTATTTTGTAATAATTATATAGGCATAGGTTGCACTGGCACTGTAGCTGTATGTACAAGCATAGATTATACCGACATTTATTAAAGAAAATCGACCAGTCTGCTTATTATACTGCATTTACAATAACTTGAATTATGAATTTTTTTTTTGCAAAATAATATATTTTTTAGTAATTGTTTGTCGCGTATTACTCAGAATTGCAAGTGCACATTTTTTAAACACATATTATTTATTGAGCCTTTCACTTTTAGACTAGTTTCACCTTACTTGATAATTTTATAAAAACATTACCTTACAATCGGTAAGAGTATTCTTAAAATTTCTGTGTTACCTCTTTTTAACCACCAAAAAGCTTATTTTAACTCTTTGAAAGAAATTTGCACTTTGTTATTCGGAAAATTCCAAGAGTTTCCCACGTTAAAGTTTTGGCGGTTATACTATTCGTGATTTGCGGGAATATGTTTTGCTCGGTGACAATTAAAGTGGGAGGAGCTGAAAAACAATTTTTTCCTAAGCGCTTATTGCCTAAAAGTAATTCTATAGCGTCGTAATTATATTGAAATATTTAACAACTTCCGTTCAAATAGGAAGTTTTTTACCATCGTGTCATGCCTTTTATCTTAATATCAAGAAATAAACACGGATAAATATTAAATAGACCTTTTTATGAGTTAAATGATCGTCTATAGTATATTCTTGAGCGCCTACATATTTGTGATTTCGGTTTATTACAGTAATTCCACATAGGTGTAGTTTAGATTATGTTTTGATTAATACTCAATTTTTTTTCACAAAATTAAAAATTATATTAAACAAAACTCGAAATTTTTTTAGTTGAAAACAATTTTTTTTTCAAAAATCAGTTTTTTAAAATTATTGGATCAGTCTTTTTTTTATTTTAAAAACGGTGTTAAGTTAATAAACATTTTAAAGTAAAATGGAGAAAAAGTGGAAAAATACTTTCGCTCATTGTTTAAAATGTTTTGGTTTAAAAAAGCTAATATTCATTAGTAATTGCGTCTTTTAAGTAGCTGAGTTATTTTTTTGAATTCTAAATAATTTAGGATTTCAAAGGGGTTAGACTCTGTTTGAAATTAATAATATGCCAAGTTTTTATTGTATAAAGAATTGTTAGCTATAAAGTCAAGTAAATATCAATCTTAGGTTGTATTTTATATTGTAATATTTTAAAGATAAATATACAACAAGCTGAAAACTGTCTTACTGATTATGTATTTGTAATATTTAAAAAAAACCAACAATAATTTAACTTTTTTAAATTAATTTCAAAATCATTTTAAAGCAAAGTTTTTTTATTTATTAAACGCCAGTGATATAGTAATCATGGGTGGTGCGGGAGCGCCACGGGGCGATTTAGCCCTTCGGCGCCACGCCAACCATTATTAAAGAACGTGGGTAAATTTTAAAATTCAGAACCATCTTCTTCTTCTTCTTCTTTTTCTTCTTCTTCTTCTTCTTATTATTATTATTATTATTATTATTATTCCAACGCTCAATCCCTAAAAGCGATATTCCTCATTCGTTACTGATTGATCAAAAATAAACATGGGCTCATTAGAAAAAAGAAAGAATTACGCAACTTTCTTAGGAAGCACTTTTTTCATTTAGGTCCTTGTTATCGATTTATTGATCAAAATAAAAAATTGAGAAAGTAGACAAATAAAAACTCCCAACCACACAATAACAGCCTTTTGGCAACAATAAGGATTGTACAAAGCAGACAACGAACAGCCCCTCATAGAAACCGCACAAAAAAAGCAGAAGACAGTGCTCGGTTATAATTGGTGGCGGAAACCCAACCAGCTCCCAGCGCAATCTATATAGCTTATTATAGCTGGTGCGGTGCCTTGGGGTTAAATCGCCACATGAACGATGAAAGAATATTGATTTTCAGATATAAGCGTTATAATAATACTAATAAAAATAAGTAGAAGAAAATGCACATGAATTACAATATTTTTCCCAAATAATTATAGTTGGCTTGGTGCTGTGGGGCTAAACTGCCGCTTGGCCACCCGCGCCACCAATAATTGTAATAACTTTTTAAGAAATAAAACTTTAAATTAATTTTTTCATCTATAAATCAAGAATTAACAAAAAATATTTTATTGTTTTCACCGTTTCCCGCGCGGTTTAAGTAGCTGGCGCTGTGCGGTTTCCGCAACATTTTTTTATTTTATGGTGGTTTCTGCCATTAAATAAAAAAGTTTATCATAAAAGTTTTGTTTGATTTTCAGCCTTCAGGAACAAATCATTAAATAAAAGTTTATGAAGGTAATGTTTTGCTCAATTTTTGGGTGTTACTTAGGCTTGGAAAAAAGTAAGATTGTCAATCCTTGGTATTGTAGAAACAAAATATTTGTTTTTATACTAAAGGTCAAAAACCAGTCTTTTTAACGGTTACTGTAACCAAAAATATATTAATGATGATGATGATTATTATTATTATTATCATTATTATTATTATTATTATTATTATTATTATTATTATTATTATTATTATTATTATTTTTATTACTATTATTATTCCAACGCTTAATTCTTAAAATATATATTCCTTCTTCGTTACTAATTGATCAAAAATAAACAGGGGCTCATTGGAAAGAACAAAGAATTACGCAACTTTCTTAAGTAGGAAGCACTTTTTTCATTTAGATCATAGTTATTGATTTATTGATCAAACTAAAAAATTTAAAATATAAAACTCCTGACCGCACAATAACAGCCTTTTGGCAACAATAAGATTGTACAGAGCAGACAACGGACAGCCCCTTGTAGAAACTGCACCATAACAGTAGAATACTGTGCTCGGTTTCTAATTGGTGCAGAAACCAAATCAGTTCCCAGCGCCATCTACTTTAACCGCGCGGGAAACGCCGAAAAGAACAAAGTAGGTTTTTTAATTCTTATATTACTGATAAAAAATTAATTTAAAGCTTTATTTAAAAAAAACAAACAAATAATTGCATGGATGGATGGCGCCGAAATGCCAACGAGGGCTTAGCCCCACAGAAAAACGCCAATTATAATTAAAGAACGTTACGAAAATTTTATAATTTATGTTCATCTTCTTTTATTTATTACTATTATTTTAACTCTCATGTCCTAAAATCTATATTTTTTCATCGTTCACGCGACGATTTAGACCCGCAACACCGCGTCAACTATAATCAGAGGACGTGGATAAAATTTTTAATTCATGTTAACTTCTTCTTCTGATTTTTTATTAAAAAAATAATTTCAATCATCAAAGCGCTAGAGCGACGACTGCGATTTAGCCTCACGGCGCCGTGCCAACTATAGCTGGGGCACCAGGTAATTTAGTAAATTATGTTTATCTTTGTCTTCTTCTTATTATTTTTATTTCAAAAAGTATAATTCTAATCATTGGTGGCGCGGGGCGCCACACTGCAATTTAGCCCACGGCACCGCGCCAACTAGAGAACGTGGATAAATTTTTAATTAAATTTAATTAATCAATATAATTATAATAAATTTTGAAGTTCATATTCTTGTTCTTATCATTATTATTTTTATATCAAAAAATTTTAATTGCATCATTGGTGGCGCGGGAAAGCCACACAGTGATTTAGGCTCATTCCACCGCGCCAACTATAATTAGAGAATGTTGGTAAAACTTGTAATTAATGTTCATCTTTTTCTTATTTTGTCTTTCAAAAAATATAATTAAAATTATCGGTGGTACTGGAGCGAAAAATTTATTATTGCAAAAATTTATTATTTATATTTCAGTTCTGACATAACACACTTGGTTGTGAGATTACACCTTTAAATTGTAGGATTGGACAAATTGTGAGAACGTGCAGTTATGAAAATTGATGATGTGAGTTTCGTTTTCAACGGGCTATACTTCTCCCTGTGACGTTCCCGCTCCACACATAAACAGGGCGGCGGTGGTTAAGTAGGGTTTTAGCTCATCAATAATAGTCATAAATTTTATATTTTTATTTTGGTGCGGTTCTAACAATTCTATTAAAAGGTACTTTCTGTTTTTAAAAACCAAGAAAAACCTGAATATAGACACAGCTTTCAATAATAACTAATTTAATAAAAGAATATTTCATCTAACTGCTACATTATTTAATCAGCTTCAGTTATAAAAAATATCCTTGTTTTTTGTTGCAAAAAAACTGAAATTGTTAATTATTGTTAAACTTGATTCGGCCTTTCGTTGAGTACTTTTCAATGAAGTCCAGCTATCTTTTTTATCCAAAGGTAATATTTTATAAATTTCGGTATTAATTTATTTAAGTACAATAAAAGTTTTAGCAATTATATTAATGAATTAGATCTTCCTTAAGGTCTCTCCGGACAGTTTTTATTGCAGAGCGTTCAGTAGTAAACCAATTGCAATAAAGAGCAAAAATTACCCATTTTTATATAAAGACAATTTATTTTTGAATTATTATACTTTTGAGTATTATAATATTTTAAAATATTCAAATGACGAAAATTTGACCAATTGGCGAAAAGCAGACAATAAATCCTGTTTACAATAATGATATTTTTTGAATTTATGTGAAATAATTTTTTAAAATTAAAAAAAAAACATTATTAAAATAAAAAAAATGTGGCCAAATCTGTTTTATGTGGGAATCGCTCTCGGGACCTTTCTAAATTTTACGACGCGCTAACCGACTATGCCACTGCTACCATGGGAAGATGAGCTCTAAAAGCGATTTATAAACAAACCCTCAGAAATAAATCGATAAAACGCACGAAGCACGACAGAACTATTTATGCGTTAAAAAATACAAAAGATATTATGGCCTTCCAAAAATTATAAATTTCAATAGAAATATACTATCTGGAGCTTTAAATTTTACCAAATTAAATTAGATCGAAGTTTTACCGAAATTGTTAAAAAATCAATCCCCATTTTTTACGGAAAATTGTATATTAAACCATAAATACACCAATATTCAGTTTAATTTTTACGTACGTAAAAGAGGGTAACCGTGTCTCTCTATTGAAAGTATTTTTTTTAATAAATAGCGTGCAGTAAATATTTTTTAGGGTTTTAAAAAATTTCATTGCAATTTGATTTTGATTTTGATTATTTCAATTACTTACAATAATATAATGAATGTTCACTTTATAACCGTGATATTTCTGCCTTTTTAATACTCATATAAATTTTTAAGTGAAATAATACTGTATTTCACGAGATTTCGTATGCCAAAAATCGCGATTTTCCATACTTAAGAAAACTGTCCGGAGAGAACTTAAGCACTAATTCCACAAATAAAAGTTTGTGTAGATAGCGATTAAATTTTAAAACCTGGGCGAGTTGTTTCTATTTATGCTTTTCGCTTGCCGTTTTGCGCGATGCAACGTTTGAAAATGGTTTTTTACGGGACCAGGATTGTATGGAAGGTTAAAACCCACATTGTGGTTATTTTTTAGGAACCTTGCACTGGAACTCGGTTTATACATGAAGTATGCATATGCAATATACATAAGCGTCACCATAATGGATAATTATCGTATCTCCTACTTATCTTTCGTTGTATGCAGATCAATCGATCGAAATTTCGCGCCCTTTCGGTCCGTTGATCTGCATACTACGAAAGATAAGTAGGAGATACGGTAATCATTCATTATGGTGACGCTTATGTATATTGCATACTTCATGTATAAACCGAGTTCCAGTGCAAGGTGCCTATATATGGAAATAATCTTTATTCAGCTTTCCTGAAAAATAAAATAAGTTTATTAATGAATATAATTTTTTTAAAAGGTGCTGAATCAAGAATTTTTTAGAGTTTTTTTTTGATATTATTAAATAATGATTCAAAAAATGTTTCAAAATTCTTATGCATAAAAGTTGTATTTTTAAAAGAAATTTTTTAAACTTTTTAACGTTTTTTTTCTACAAGAATGCTAAAAATAGGGTAACCGCTAAATTCCACTGACTTTGACTCAGTCCAAAATCTAGAGTAACTTATTGTAGTTTTTAATATTATGCAAATGTTGTCAATGTTGATTGAATTACGTAATTATCATGCAATATATCAGGCACATTAGCCAGATTTTGAGTTGTAAAAGTTATTAAAAACTTCTTACAATATTTTTTTAAAACCTTTTGGTGTCCGTAAAGAGTATTTTCGGCATAATACTTTCCGAAATAAGTATTTTTTAAGCAGTAAAATATATGGCATTTCAATAGCTTTTTACGCTTTTTTATACTTATATCTTGATTTTTAAGCTTAGAAAATATAATGTTTTCTTTGTCTTGAATTTTCTTCTAAAAAATCTTGTTTACATAAAAATCTTTGATATTTATTAAAACAAATGTTTCAAGTTAAAAATTATAGTAAAAGTGCACTATTACATCACCACAACGTTCAGTGAAATTTTGCATAAAAATATATGTTATTTATGGTCCCGCATCTCAGTATCACCATGAAAGTTGGCGCTCAATAGCCGTTCTCGAGATATTAAAGAAGGAGTCCAAAATCCCCCATACAAAATTGCGATTTTTAGCTCCAAAAACCGGTGTTTTGTTCCGGTTCAAAATTACTTTTATTATACTTTACTCTTACTTTTACTTAAAAAATAGGTCTTACTTTTACTTTTATTTTACTTAAATAAAATTTTGACCATTACTTTTATTTTTACTTTGTTAAATTAAAAAATCACAAATTACTTTTACTCCTACTTTACTTAAATTAAAATTTTTCAAATTACTTTTACTTTTACTTAAAATAATCCAAAATCAATTCTTTTTACAACACTAATCTACTCTCTGTTTTTTTTAGCGATACTGGAAAAATTTGACAAAAAAATTTTTGTTTGTGCTCTTATAACTTTTGAACGCGCCGCGATCATTATGCAAATATCTCGCGTTAAGGTCCTTGTACTTTTGGCTCCCTCCTGAAAAAAATTTTTTTTCAAAAATTTTGGGGGGTTACCCCCAAAACTGCCAAAATTTACGGTCAATTTTTTTAAGCCAAATTTCTAACTTTTTACCATATGGAGCTTTACGTTTGAAAATTTTTGTGCAGATTGCCCATACTTTCCTGAGCTGAAAAAAATATAATTTGTTAGGGGTAACCTATCTGGGTCGGGTACCCCGAGAAGAAAAAGGGGGTCAATTTTACAATTTTTGCGAAAAATCTTTGTATGGGGGACACATTATGGATATTTTGGCATCATGCTCAAAAACTGTTAGAGCCACAGTCCTGAGACCGAGGGGGAATTTATGCGGAAATTTAAGCTATATTCGTTTGAAAGCTCTATGCGTGCTGATTTCAAAAATATTAATTTTAGCAAAAATTTTTTATGGTTACGTCGGTTACATACCCCCAAATACCCCCAAAATTGAAAAAAGGTAATTTTACCATTTTGTCATTTTAAGTGTCGTGTTAATACTCATATGAAAGCTCTCGACGCACTGATTACAAAAATATATGGTTTTTTGAATTTTTTTTTAGTGGACCCAGTTTTGCACCCATCAATGTACCCCCTAAAATTCTTAAGAGGTGATTTTATTATAATACCGTAATGTTTATACTCATATCAAAGCTCTCGACACGCTGATATCAAAAAAATTATTTTCAACTGGATTCACACAATGGACCATTTTTACAACCAAAATGTACCCAAAAAATTTTTCGGGGATCTTTTTTATATCTATTGTAATACCGTCTTGTTTGTACTCATATAAAAGCTTTCGGCACGCTGATCCTAAAAATATAAATTTCAACTCGATTCACCCAATGGTTACCATTTTTACAACCAAAATGTACCCCTAAATATTTTTGGAAACCTAAGCCTAAAGCCCAACCCTAGACGAAACCTAAGCCTTAGCCTAACCGAAACCTAAAACTAAGCCTAAGCAAAATCTTAGCCTAAGCCTAACCAAAACCTAAACCTAAGCCTTAGCAAATTCTAAGTCTAAGTGAAACCTACACCTAAGCTTAACAAAAGCCTCGGCGTTATCCTAAGCCTAAGCACAAGCCTTAAACAAAAAAAATCAAAATCAATTAAAATTTTAAAGTTATTTTTAACTTATGTTTACATATCTACTCTTTTATTACAATTAGTTTTTATTTTACAAAACAATTC
>JASAMX010005283.1:0-11423 GCA_030248175.1 Microlaimidae sp. YZB2_3
ATATGTGTTGTTCTTCGTTCAGTTACGTATTGCTAACTCCAATGGCGGCGATGTGTATGCCATGCTGCACTATGAAATTAGTGAGGTCCCCAAATTTCTTAGAAATTCCGTTTACATTTAGTTGTAGTATTTTAATGACGGATTTGCTGGATTTGTTGGCAATGGAAGCAGCCCCAGGCTGGGGGGGGGCTGGGTAGCAGTTGCTTTCAGTGCCAGGAAAGCAACACTGGTTCTAGGGGTGCATTTTATACACTGAAAGTTAGTGTTCCAGTTTTTGATGTTGCGCAGGTTGCTACATTTGAGGTGGACCCACTGGTGGAGGTCATTAGGTCCATCAGTGGGTCCGGGCCCGTGGTCACCAGAACAAAACACGCTGCGTTGTTTTTTGGTGATAATAGGTTTTTTGCAAATGAAACAGTAGTAAGTATGTGGGAGAGATTTGGAGGGACCCGGGTTTGGGTGCACATCCCCAACAGTTACCATTAGCTTTTCTGGCAGCCATGCAGTGCAAACCGCAGGCTGCCGTTTAACCGGAAAAAATGTCCAAATTGTGAGTAGTCAGTTCCTTCGGTTGTTTCTTGACCGGAAAAGAGTGATCCTGTTGGCCCGCGTAAGTTGTCCAGATTCTGTGCTGGAGTCCTTCCAAGGGGCAGCTTCGCCGCGTGGAGGCCGGATCTTCGAAGCCAAATCAAGTTAGTCGACGCTATTATGCATTAAATTGCGTTTACTTACTATTATGCATTAAATTGCGTTAAATGAATTTCGCGTTTACAAATTGTTTAGTCTGCAAAAATTCGAACTGCAAAAAAACTACAATACGTAAAATTTTCGAGGTTTTTTCACGTAATCTTATCAAATATTTTAGGATTTTGGTTGCATCCTCCACCGTATAAATTATTTTATATCGTCGTTACTACGACAAAATGAGCCACTGTCATTGTAAAATACAAGTGACTGTGACTCATTCTGTATATAACAAGGTCCTTATTCAAATTTAAAATGAGTCACAGGCACACACATTTTATACGAACTGTGGCTCATTTTGCCGTAGTAACGACGATATGATAAACCGTGGATTTTTTTCAAATAATTTGGTTATTCGACGGTGTATTATGTAGAAAATTTTGTCTCGGAGTTTTGCGATCGCAAGTTTTAATTCTGCTTGAACAAAAAATCTACTTGTGGACTGCTTAACATCTACTCTTATGCATTCTTGTTAGATTGCTTCGTGGCTTTTTACATGCATGTTTCACACCAATAATGTTCATTTTGGCGTTTTTCTTGTGTTTATTTGGGAAATAAAAAGTGGGCCGTGGGGTGATTCTAAGAGGAAGCATTACGAAAAAGACCAAAAAATTTACAAAAAAAAAACATTTTCTTTTTTCTCCAAACCACTAAAAGATTTAAACTTGATTATATTTTTTTGTAAAAATTATTTTTGTCTACTATTTTTATTTAATAAAGATTTTTTTAGCCTAAAACAAACGGGTTCTGTAGCCCCAGCCCCGTGAACTCTTATAAGAATTTAAAAGTCATTTATTTTTACCCGTCGTTTTTATTTCCTGGTTTTCTGAATTATGCTCCCGTGTTTTAGATTTCGAAATGCGGGTTGGAAATCAGTTAACGCGTATACGGTTGAAACTATTTACAAAGAGTACATGCCGAAAAATGAAATATCAAGGTTTGTTTTTTTGCTCAGCCTTTTTCTACGTAGCATCCTCAAAAATCTTCAATGTTGGATATTAGTACATACTACTCTTCATCCAGACGAAGTCCCGTAACGAATTAAAATAATGTTTGAAATTTTCGAACGATAAAGTGAAAATTTGTTTTACCAATGCAGACCTGTGCACGGTCTGAATTCTTAAAATGCCCCCCGCTTTCTTGGAGGATTTGCCCCCTCCCCAAAAATAAAAAAAAGTACCCAAAAATTATGACGCCGTTTTTGGCCTATAATGACGCCATCATCGTGAATTTCTTGTAGTTTTTAGCCTATCTCAATGCATTTTAAGCCATTTAGGTCTATTTTTACCCTATTTTCGCTTTTTTCTTTTTCTCCCCTACTCCCTCCTCCCGATTTTGGAATCGCCCCCCCCCACAATAAAACCCCGAGGGGGGCAGTGCACCGGTGTGCCAATGTAATTATCGTCGCTGCTGCTTGGAAGCAGCAACTGATCTTTTCTCTCATAGAAATGAGTCCAGCTTGGCATGGCTAGAAAAAGGTTGTTGTACGTCGGCCACACATGGCAGTTTTCCATCTAGCAAATCAGTGGACAAATACAGCTCTATTGTGTGTGGAGTTTGTACCACTGGCCTTGCAGGAACACCTATATTGCCCATGTACGACGTTAAATAGTAAGATCAATATAAGGTAACTTAAAAAATCCTTTAGACGAAGACCTCGGAATGAGTGAACACTGCATGCAGTGAACACTCTTGCCAACGTTATTAATGTTGAACGAAGAGTCTCAACCATAGGGGTCAACTTTTTCGCTCCTCTTGGCTTGTCCTAGCGCATGCCCTTTGCATAATCTGCATGAGATAGGTTTCAGGTAATACAACAACAACAACAAGCAACTGGTGCCAATTTTTTAACATAAACTGACAAATATTTTCATTTCGTGTCCCAGTTCTCCAGGATGAACCATTTGCCGATAATTTTTTTATATGTTAGGGTAGTGCATTTAATTTCGGCACTTTTCCAAATTGGGCATTTTTGATTTTGGACTTTGGTAATCCTCGACGGAATACGACGTTTGATAGCTCAAATGAGAGCTACATATGTAAATGACTGTCGTGAGCTTTTTATTTGTTATGTTATGATACTTTCATGTGAAATTGTGTGATTTATAAAAAATAAAATTGTTACTCGTTTTTAGAACATGGGCATTTCATGATTACGAAATAAATTGGTTTAAAAATTAAACTGTCCTTGTAAAATTTAGTCTATTTTCCGAATTTTTAGTCCCCGTGGTTCTACGTTGCGTCTGTGGTGAGCAATTGTTAGAAAATAAAATAGTTAATTTTTGAAAATGATGATTTTTTGACTGAGAAACAATCAATTGTTTGTAAAGTGCCGAAATTAAATGCACACATTTAATTTCGGCAATTTTCCATTTTTTTAAGAAACTAATTTAATTAAGTAAAAAAAGTACTTTCCTACAGTGACACTTTTATGATGCAACGCAGTATCGTGAAAGCTTCAAAATGAGCTATCAAACATGAAAATCGGGCCATACAGTGAAAAGTTACATAGGAAAAATAAAAAAGTGCCGAAATTAAATGCACTACCCTAATCACTGTCAAAAGTTACAATTTTGTTTAGGATAGAACACATAGAATTTCTTGACGAAACGGAACTGCTCTGGCAGCTGTTACAACATTATTGCATTGTAGTAGCTTCAAGTATTAGCAAAGATATATCGCTTCCAGTTCAATAATGGTTTTTCAAACTTGAAATACATTCAAGTTTCTTTGATTGTTTGTCATCACCATGTACATAAACATAATAGAGCTTTTTGCTCGAGGGGCATGCACCATGTAATGCTTTTTAATAAACCTACCTATTCCTAAAACATTCTTGTGCCATTTTTTTTTGAATTCATCAAAAATCTAAAGTGATGTAATGAATGATTTATTATTTTTAATAAGCTAGCTATTTTTAATAAGCTTTAATATTTTTAATAATTACGTAATTCCCGTTTCCATACAGTATTTTAATGATTTAACTGAGTACAGTCTGAAAATGTCAAAAGTAAGCCCTATAATATTACCCGCTAAATGTGAACCCTAGGAGAAAAATGAGAGGTGACGTGAAAAAGAAGAGTAGACTCCACGACCAGACAGCTATAAAAATCATTTTGGGGCAAACGAATTGCAATAGATTTCTGCGAATTTTTTTATTATTTTATGTTGTTTTTGTTTGTTAAGTTTGTTGATTGTGCTTATTAAAAATTATTTATTAGATTCTATATTTACAGAACATATAAATACAAAAACTATGTTTGGTGAATGCTATAATAATACATCACGCAATAACATCACTCAATAATGTAGCATACAATAAATAACTCGTTCATTCATTTGTTAATCCATAAATGGTAAATTTATAGTAAACATAGTACAGGGTCCTTAATTTAATCTGCGTCTCCAATAGTTTGGTATACTAAAAGGCGTTTGTATACCATTCTTCGAAAGAAACAATCGATTTTGTTTAACCAAATATTGTTTTTGGTACTATTTTTGCTGACTACATAATTATTATTCAAAAAAAAGCACGCAAAATGTTCTAACATCTCCCCATCATCCATAAAATTAGAGGAAAGTGCCAAGAGGGGTCCCAGGCTCCCAGCTCATACTAAAAACGCTGTAATGGCAGAATTGCCCGTATAATTTATGACTACTTCTTGCGTTTCTCGCAAAAACACCCATTTGTGTTTTACTAAAGTTTAAAATAAGCTTTATCCTATTATTATATTTTTTTCAAAAAGGAGTTGTTTCAGTTTTAGTTACAAAAATTAGCTGTGAGCGGAAACCTTCTGCTTCAACGAGTTCTGAAGTTCGGAGCGTTTTTTGTGAAATTCATCCATTCTTTTTTCCAATTCTGGACGAAAATGTCGAATTAATCCCTAAAACAAAATTATTTGAAGGTACCAACATGTTAAAAATCTTTTGTTCAGGCTAAAAATTTATTGCCGAGCAAAAGCAAATTTGTTTAAAAAATTAAATACACCAAAATTATTTTAGATGCCAATTTAAGACAATTTTCAATATTACCAGTACTACATAATATTCTTTATAATCTTATAATCCATACCCCCTCTTCCCTTCCATTATTAAGAGTAAGATTTGGTCTTAAAATAATAAAAAAAGCATTTTGCGCAAGCAATTTTTTGCTGGATTAAACGCCCATAATAACTTTTTTACTTCTAGAAAAAAGCTATAATTACATTTATGAGCTTATAGATTCAAAAATTAAGCCACAAAGTAAAATATGCGGTTTTATTCTAAAAACGTGTAGGTTAGTAGTGAACTGTGGTGAGTGGTCCACTCTTCACAACCGGTCGGTCTGACTGCAGCAGAATCGAAAGTTATGAAATTTTGCTATGCATTATAAAATAACAATTTATTGCTGCTATGTCAAATTACATCTAGTTTTTGGATATAAAATCAATATACTTACTAAGCTATAACCTTTAAAGGAGCACTGTCACAAATCAAATTCCGATATCACCCAAAACAGATTGCTCCTTTAATACTAAGCTTACCCAACTCAAATTTGGTATTTAGAATGCTTCATTACAAGGCTCAATTTTAAATTTTAGCACGATGGGTTGAGTATTAAAGAAGAGATTAGGGTAGTGCATTTAATTTCGGCATTTTTTCGTTTTTTCAATGTAACTTTTCACTGTATGGCCCGATTTTTATGTTTGATAGCTCATTTTAAAGCTTTTACAATACTCCGTTGCGTCATAAAAGTTTTATTTGTTATTCATAAAAGTCATGCGATTGTTTCTCAGTCAAATAATCATCATTTTCAAAAATTTAAAAGCCTATCATTATCTCCAGAGAGTTTTCTTTAATTTAAGCTTTTACTATTGTTGTTCAACGTGTAACTGGCAAAAAGTTACAGCTAAAATGCCAAATGGTATCAAAATGTGCAAAATTTGGGAAAAAAGTGCATTTAATTTCGGTACTTTTTAAAAGGACCCTTTCAATCGAGTTTAAGTGCAGTGCTATGACCCCTACACATTTCAACGTTCTTTTAACTATTTACAACTACAATTTAACACCCTACCACTCAATTCAACCGTTTTTACCTACAGCAATATGTGTGCCGAAATTACACTTTTATTTTATAACGATTGCTCACCACAGACGCAACGTAAAACCATGGGGACTAAAAATTCGGAAAATAAACTAAATTTTACCAAGACAGTTTAATTTTTAAACCAATTTATTGCGCAATCATGAAATGAAATGCCCATGTTCTAAAAACGAGTAACAATTTTATTTTTTGTAAATCACACAATTTCACTTGAAAATATCATAACATAACAAATAAAAAGCTCACGACAGTCATCTACATTATAATTAGCTCTCATTTGAGCTATCAAACGTTGTATTACGTCCAGGATTACCAAAGATATAGTCCAAAATCAAAAATGCCCAATTCGGAAAAGTGCCGAAATTAAATGCACTACCCTATATGTGTTTTGTGCGGAATATTATTTGTGGCAGTGCCCCTTAAAAAAATTCTTAAAAAATTAAAATTCTGTTTTAGTTAATTCTTAATAAATAAACTTCTGTTGCAAAAATATAAATTAATATAATATGTTAAAATCAAATAAAAATACTTGGAAGCAATAATTAAGAAAACAGGTTAAAAAGTACTATAACAGAATTAAAAATTCAGTATTACTTGAACAGGCCAAGCAGCGGCGTCTCCAAGGGCGCAGATAGTGTGTCCTTCTATTTGCTTACTCAGCTCCCACATCATGTCGATCTCGTCTTTCCTTGCGTTCCCATTCACAAATCGCCACATCATCTTATTCAGCCAATTGCAGCCTTCTCTGCAGGGTGTACACTTAAAAAATTTTCTTTTACTGTTAAATTTAGGAACCCGTTTAACAAGATCCATTTTATTATGGATCACGACGAAAATACAATATTGCACTGCGTGTCGCGAGAAGAATTAGCATAAATTATGGTGAATGGAAAAACACTAATTGGATAGCATTCATAGGTCATACATAGGTTTTTAAGGGAGCCAGGTCAAAAAATACAATTTTACTCTCAATCAACCGTACCGTTAGCAAGATATGGTTAAAGGTGCGGAATCAAACTTTTTGTCTTCGATTTTGATAATTTTTTGTGAAAACCTTACCCCTGCCCCCAATACCACACAAAACTTTTTTCAACAATATATCCAGTGGTTCAGGAATTATGACCCCACAAAAATGGCGTTTTTTGACAATTCTGTACGGAAAGATTACTCAATGAGTATGTATAACGATTTAAGTTGCATAGGTGGGCAGCCTCCCGGATTCGGGGGATATACCGACTCTCGAAATTTGGGGGGGGGGGGGTTCCCAAAATTTTTTTTGGGGTATACCTCAAATACCCCGTTTTTAGTACTGGGACCCCCCCTCCAAGTTTCTAAATTTTAGGGGGGTCTCCGGGGTACCCCCAAATTTTAGGGGGGGGTGTCGGCAATAATCGGAATTTTTAGGGAGTCGTATAACCCCCCTGTCCACCTATAGTCATAATAACCCCTGAACTACTGGAGATATTTTGTTAAAAAATGTTTGTGGGCCATTGGGGGCATGAATAATGTTTTCACAAAAAATTATCAAAATTGAAGACAAAATGTTTGACTCCGCACCGCAGTTTTAAATATAATTTTTTTATCAAGCTGTTTTTTAATAATGAGCATAGGTGCCTGAAGGGGCGGGGGGTAAACCATACATGGGCACGGGGGGGGGGTTAGGGGGTTAACCACCCCCCCCCCCCAAATTATGATAATGGGGGTTTAAACCCCCACCCCCTACGAAGTGGGGGGGGAGGAAAGGTTAACCCCCCAATTTTGAAAAAATGAAGAAAAAATGTCTTTAAAATGACTTCTAACTGCCTTCAAACTTAAGTTTTGAGGTCAAAATGAATGTTTTAAGCAATAAAAAGCTCAAAAATGCTATAAAAAGGGCTTTTTGACCTAAAATTAGCGTTTTTTACCTATATTTCCTTCAAAATCGAAAAACGATATGGGTAAAATGCACTCCAGAAAAAAAAACGATATAGCGTCGTTGCTCTGACATAATGAGCCACATGCAAAAACCCAACTTTGAGTTATGGCTATTTTAAAGTTTCAAAGAGTCCTCTGAAATCAGGTATTTAATCAAACTTACTGTAATCAATACCAATAATAGGACCCTAAACGCAGTATCTTTTGACATATTTTGTATTCCTAAAATGCTTGCCTTGGCTGAGAAACATGCCTATTTATCATTGTGGCTCATTCTGTCAGCAAGCTGATTAAGTCGTTTGAGAAGTCAGAGAGTTTTGGCTCTTTATGTCATAGTCAGTACCTACAGATTAATTGAGCCTTAAGATTTTGGCTCTTTTTTTTAAACTGCTAAATTTTGCCATGATGTGAGTCAGTGGATTTTGGCTCCTTCTGTCAGAACAAAATAGGTAACTGTTTTATTTTAACTAACAGTTTGGCTCATTTTTGATTATTACGCAACATCAAAATTTCAAATAAAAGTACATTGGACTCAACTAAAAACCAAGTAAAGATCATCAAGAAAATGAATAAAGTTACAAAACTATTTATTTCTTCAAAATTGAATGATATTATTAATAAATTTTTTTAATAACTCTGACTCTAATTAAAAACATTATTAATAAAAATAAAACGAATATTTTCAAGCACTAAATGCATAGTTTTTACCAACTTTTTAGCATAATTTTTAACGAATGAAATGTAACAAACTGAAATGTAATATCTATGTAATTTAACAAAACAATACACATATTCACTTTAAAATTTCACATTTTATGCAACTGAAATTTAACACGCTGAAATGAAACAATTTTAGGCAACTGAAATGTAACTAACTAAAATGTAATATCTATGTAATTTAACACACATTTTCACTTTAAAATTTCACATTTTACAAAACTGAAATGTTACAAACTGAAATGTAACAATTTAACGCAACTCAAATGTAACTAACTAAAATGTAATATCTATGTAATTTACCAAGACAATACACATTTTCACTTTAAAATTTCACATTTAATGCAACTGAAATGTAACAAACTAAAATGTAATATCAATCTAATTTAACAAGACAATAATGAATGTCTATGTCCGCTTTAGTCGCTTTCCTGCTGATCAGAAACAACACTCATTTGACCAGATTCTGAAACGGATCAGTGTATGCCATGGGCAAATTCTGGGTGAAGGATGCTGAGTGTCTCTGGCGCCGCTATCTTTTGTGACCCTGATTTCACTGTATTCACTGTGGTGGTTGTACCTGAAGAAGATTTTCATCGTAGTGCCTTTTCTGAACAGAAGGCTCTTTATCTTTAGCCAACTTACTGTTTTACGAGTGGGGTCCTTGTTTCTGTTCTGTATCAATCGCTCTGCCACGTCTTTAGCATCAATGAAATCAGGATGGTTCAATCTTACTACTTCGTAGAATGGTGGGTTTTTCTTCATTCCTCGAATTATCACCTCCCATTCACCCATTGAAAAAATTTTCTGGATTTTCTTGGCATTTTCAATCACGCTGTGTACAGAATCACACTCCATATAGGTGTGCCCGATTCCAGATAATTCAATGAGATTTCGTCAATGGGCAACATTTCCACAGCCATCAGCATTAAAGCAGCCAGATTCTTATTGCGGTTTTGTCCTCCACATGTATCAGAAACAAGGACCCCACTGCTAAACAGTAAGTTGGCTAAAGAGAAAGAGCCTTCTGTTCAGAAAAGGCACTACGATGAAAATCTTCAGGTACAACCACCACAGTGAATACAGTGAAATCAGGGTCACAAAAGGTCAGCGGGGCCAGAGACACTCAGCATCCTTCACCCAGAATTTGCCCATGGCATACACTGATCCGTTTCAGAATCTGGTCAAATGAGTGTTGTTTCTGATCAGCAGGAAAGCGACTAAAGCGGACATAGACATTCATTATTGTCTTGTTAAATTAGATTGATATTACATTTTAGTTTGTTACATTTCAGTTGCATTAAATGTGAAATTTTAAAGTGAAAATGTGTAATTGTTGGAGCAATACGTAACTGAACGAAGTAGATTAACAAAAGACAGAAAAATGACAAAAAACTCAAAGTAAGGACTGGATCTGCCAATCCTCAAGTTTTTGTCTTCCATCAGGCAAATACACCAATGGATGGGAAGAAGCCTTATCTCATCTAATGGAAGTACTTTTGCCAGGATCCCAAATAGTGCAACAGGACACTGCAGAAGAAGTTCAACATTGGAGAACAAATCTTTATGACATTCAAATAGTAAATTAAATAATAACTTTAGACCGCCTGGAATGGGCCATTAACAGTTTTGCACCCTACAAAGCACCAGGCACAGATGGTATTGTGCCAGCCTTCCTACAAAGGGGTATGAAACACCTATATAGGGCATTGAGCAATCTGTTCAAGGCATGTATTGCTCAAGGGTACAATTGATAATATGAAGCATAGTCAAATATATTTATTCAAAGCCTGGCAAAACCAATTACTATGTGGCCAAATCTCAGAAGCCATGATGCTTTTCTTCTGAAAACAGTGGAAAAAATAGTGGACCGACATATAAGGAATAAATCTCTCAAGCAGAGGCACCTTCTCAAATTTCAGCATGTTTATCAATTAGGAAAATCCGCAGAGACAGCTCTACATGGTCTGGAAAAGCTATCCAGGGATGACTTTTTTACGTGCTTAAGATCTCTCCGGACAGTTTTCACTTCACACCGGTCAATAAAAAACCACTAGAAATACAGAACAAACACCATTGTTTGCTTACATAAAATGTATTTTATTATTAATTGTAATTATAGAGCATTTTAATATTTTAAAATATCCCAACGACAAAAATTTGAATAAACGGAAAAAAGTAGGAAACAAATGCGGTTTAAATATTTACAAATGTTTTTTTTTGTTTTGATTCATTGAAAATATTATAATAAATCTAAGATATTAATTTATTATTATTATTATTATTATTATTATTATTATTTATTTTGTCAAACGACAGGAACATACAGAAGCAAGTAAATAACCGCACTGAAAATGTATGCACCCAAAAAAAAAAAGAAAAAAGAAAACCAAATAGAAGTCTTTTACGCACGAAAATAAGCCATACCAAATCAATCATTTTTAACCCCAAAGGATTCATGACTCCCTGAAATCCAAAATGACTGACCTGATATTACTGTGGCCTAAAATCTATTTGGCTTTGCATAAATTTTATAAATAAATTAGTACATAATAAAACTAAATAAACATGCACTAAAATAAATAACAGAATAAATAATTAAAGCACGTCTAAAAATTCTGGTTTTCTAAAATCTATCTAAAAAATAAATAATAATAATAATAATAATAATAATAATAATAAATTAATATCTTAGATTTATTATAATATTTTCAATGAATCGAAAACAAAAAATATTTGTAATTTAACCTATTTGTTTTCTTACTTTTTTCCGTTTATTCGAATTTCTGTCGTTGGTATATTTTAAAATATTGAAATGCTCTATAATTACAATAGAATAAATAGATTTATGTAAGCAAAAATAGTGTTTGTTCAATTTTAGTGGTTTTTTTATTTAAACTGGAATAGTGAAAACTGTCCGGAAAACCTCAAGCAGGAGCCCATCCCTGGCAGCTTTTCCAGACCA
>JASAMX010005285.1:0-30093 GCA_030248175.1 Microlaimidae sp. YZB2_3
GGTAAATTTTACAAGTTTGTAAAATGGAGAAAAATACAAGTTTTAAAATTACTGACTTGTAAATTTTAAACTTCAACTCAAAGTTTTTCCTGTTTTTATCACCAATCACAATAATTACTGTTGATAAGAACTGCCTATTTTTCCGTTTTCTGTGCCTCCTACTTCTTCTAGTATTTTAACCAACTAAAGCAAGTTCAAAGGCAGTTTTTTCATTGATAAATAAAATTTGTTGCATTCATACCAATCAAAACATGCTGTTTTGTAAATGGCTTTTTTGTAAACCGCTTAAAGTAAATTTTAAAACCGTATTTAAAAAAACTTGATTCTAATTAAACCAAAAATATATAACATAATAATGTTATATATTTTTGATTAAACATTACAGACCAGTTCCAGACATGGCTTTCCTTTTGGATGATATTATACTAGACTTAAAAAGAAAACTGGAACCGCAACGCGTGACATCCGACGTACTGTGGTTGAAACGCAGCGACAGCGAACAACGAGACTATTCAATACCGCTGGACATTTTCAAAGCGGCGAACGTTTCAGTGGTCACCTACGATTGGTTCACACTGCCGGAATTAAAGCAACTTCACATGAAAGTGCGTTGTACAGAGGCACCTGTGATTTAGCAAAATTCTAAAATTTTGAAAATTTAGCAACAATTAGCCAGATTTTTATATCTATATACAAATTTAAAAAGAATGTTGTATTGGTTTCGAACAGAAATAAGAAATAGTTCCGTTAACATGACGATCGCATAAAAAAATTACCAACGCAAATGCAGTGCCAAATTTTTAGGTACATCGGTCTTTTAGCTGACTGAAATACAGATTTTGTTACTACCGTCTGTCAATCAGTTGGTTGATCTTAAGGTAGAACTTCACAATTTTGACCACTTGGACTACAAGTCGCATATCATCATAAATATTAATTTTTGGCCCATAAAAGTGAGGTGCTATAAAAAGTTAAGACTCTGTGCTATCCACTGGTTATAAAAACATCACCGAAAAGTTTGTTCAGTTCGCAAAAGATGTCCATGGATTCTACCTCTGAAAATCACAATGAGGCCTTTTAAAAAAAATGATTCGTTATTTTTGGGCGAAATTTTACAATAAATTAGAGTAATATATGGGGCAAGTTTTAGAGGTGGTGTGGTTTCAAAAGGACTTCAGGATTTTTTTTAAATTGCAAAAAAAGATTTTTTTACAAAAATATAAGTTAAAAAAATCCTGAAGTTCTTTTTTAATAGTTTATAATCAAAAAAAATTGTAAAAGCCTATATCTAACTATTTCCAAACTTTCGTTTAAAAATAACGAATCAATTTTGTTTAATTTTCGTTTAATTTTTTTAATTGACGCCGAGAAACTACATTTTGAACCATTCCTTTAAAAGTTGCTTTTAATTGCAAAATCAAGCTGACCCATTAGCCGAGTGGTTAGTACGTCGGGCTCAGATCCTCGGATCTATGGAGTCGACTTGTCGCTCGACCATGTTTTTAACGCCGAAAATTTTTTTTTTAATTTTTAGCTTTTTAATTTAAAAAATGTTTTATTATTTAAGATACGCCAAATAGAAAATGAAAAAATAGAATATTTTGGTAATAAACTTTATTAATGCTTTGTACTTTTGAAATGTATTTTATTGATGTTATTTGATGATTGTGGACGATAACATTTTTTACAGAAAAATGAATGTCAAAAATTGAATCAGCAGGTCAAACTACGTATAGTAAGATTTAATTCAAAAAGATCTGTCGTCAAAAAAAAACTGTGAAGTTCTACCTTAAATTATTTTCTGCTATTTATACGCCTGTTAATATGCCGATACTTTATTTCGTCGTTACTACGGCAAAATAAGCCACAGTTCGTATAAAATACACGCGACTGTGATTCATTTTAAATTTAAACCAGGACATTATTAACTACAGAATGAGTCACAGCCACGTGTATTTTATAATGGCAGTGGCTCAATTTGCCGTAGTAACGACGATTTAATAAAAAACAACACCAACTGCATCTAACCAACTTTTAAGGAATTTTCTTGTAAAAAAGCCTGATTTAATATTTTTTTGAGTTTAGTAATAAGAACTATTACTGTATGGTATAAATGTTAATTTATTTTTAGTTTGTTCAAAAATGATTGTCTAAAAAATTCATATGAGAATATCTCGCTAACGGCACTGTTGATTCGGGTGATAATTGTATCAATGTATAGTTAAGAATTAAATTTTAAACACTAACAAATTTTTTTAAGAAATCAATTGTATCGTCAGCGACAATTGCACATCTGAAAATTTTTCCCAGTCTCAATTATTTTGTTGAACAAAACAGATTCAAGTTATGGATTACCGGTTTCCATATAAAAGCGGTACAGACTACAAAAACCTTAAAGCTGTATTTAAAGCCACCAGACTCTTGCAAATCTGAAAAAACATACTTTTAAGCTGTTTAAAAAATTTAAAGATTTTTCTACAGCATAAATTAAATTTGTACATGCTTAATTAAGGTCATTTTTTATTTTGAATGGGCTAATAATTTTTCAAGGAAACTCTAAATTCCAAAAATAACCTTAAGAATAAGGTGTAAGGGTCAGTGTCCGAAAATTTCGTCTTCTACAATACGTTATTCAACATCTTGTCTTCTGCAACTCGTCTTCGGAAATCTCGTCTTTTGGATGAAATTTTGTATAACGCATTTTTAAAATGGCGAGCTTTCGCTCAAACAATAAAGTTTTGCTTTATTTTTAAGTTTTGCTTGGGCTTAGGAAAAAATAGGTTTTTACTCTTTAATTCAAAATTCACACTGTTAAATACAAATTTATCTATAATACAAATAGGGTATAAATGCTTTTATATGTGCATTTTTTTATTTGGATCGATTAAGCCGATAATTGATACGCGTATGGAACTTATACCCAATAATATCTCTTTAGCATGAAGTAACGGTTAACTCGCTATACTTCCTACACAAAAAATCACCTCAAAAACCGTTTAAAAATTGCAAATTTGAAAAATGCAAAATTAAAGATTAAAAAGAAAACAAAGATTAAAAACTGTATTTTAATAATTATTTATCAAATTACTTAATTTATAACCTAAATGCAAACTTTTTAAGGGTCAAAGTTTGTTAATTTTTGTCTATTTTGTGAAAAGGTGAAATTCAAAAAAATATCTGCGTTCTTATTTGTTTTTTTTATAATGTCCTTACCGCACAATTTTAATTGGTCCCTTCATGTCTGCATTCTAATTTTCAGCGTCAGCCAGATATAATTTAACCATAGTCTTGAAAAATGCTTCAAGAATAGAGCATGAAAAAGGGGCGATTTCTCCCGGGCGTATGTTTAGACAGAAAAGATGTCGTCTAGTCTGAGATGGACATTATATGGACTATAGGCAATTCGCATTTGATTTGGCTACCTGCTTACTGAATAAAAATTTCTACCATATAATAATGATTTGTTTTTACATTGATCAATCACACAGCATTGTTGCAAGGTTTTTAGTCTGATGAGATGTCAATTGAAAAAATCATACTCACAGCAATCTTTGACAAGCGCGAAATTGCCACTTTTTTAATTAAAAAGTTATATAAAACAACTATAAAATTAAAAAATGGCGATTTCGAGCTTGTCAAAGATTGCTGTGAGTATAATTTTTTCAATTGACAATTCATCAGACTAAAAAATTCAACAGTACTGTGTGATTAGATCAATGTATAAACAAATCAATATCATATGGTAGAAATTTTTATTCGGTCAGCAGCTGGCCAAATCAAATGCGACTTTCCTATAGTCCAGATAATGTCCAACTCAGACTAGTCCGCATCTTTTCTGTCTAAACATACTCCCGAGGGAAAATCGCCCCTTTTTTCTGCTCTATTTCTAGAGCATTTTTCAAAACTAGTCTACCACTTTTTTTGAATTAAATTAAAAAAATAACTTAATAAACTATAGTTTTAGCTGCGCAATGACATATGTTTATAATCATTCCGTTGACGAGATATACTTTTTTAACAGTTTTAATATTATCAATAGAACACATATTATTTATCAATAAAAAGTAGTTCCTAAGAATTATTGCGCAATTTTCTACGATTTCCAAAAAACCCATAATTTTTGGATCAATCAATAATGAAGGAGGAATATCGATTTTAAGGATTGAGCGTTGGAATAATAATAAGAAGAAGAAAAAAAAGAAGGTTCTGAATTTCAAAATTTACCCACGTTCTCTCATAAGGGTTGGCGCGGCGCCGAGGGGCTAAATCGCCCCGTGGCGCTCCTGCGCCCCCCATGATTTTATATTAGGATAACTTAACACTGTCAGAAATTAACACAGTCTCTTTCTATTCCATCCCTATCACTAAAGTGAGTTGGCATTACTCACAAAGAGCAACGTTTTTGACGCGTTGCTGCTAACAAAAAAGCAAAGGTATGCTGAAATCCATCGAGATTTAAGCATCCTTTTATGGTACTTGTATACTATTTTTTTTGTATTGACTAGACTTTACTACATATCATATGATTGTTTCTGTATACCGCACCTGAACAGGACCTGTTTGACGCTGGTAAACCGCTGCAGCGTAAAATCCAATTGCGAGTTTGGTTGGCTGTGAAGACTCTGCTGGGAGCTAGTGTTGTGGTAACTGATCGCCTGCATGGTCACATCATTTGCAACCTGCTGCATTTGCCGCACGTTATCCTGGACAACAATTATGGAAAGCTCTTCAACTATCACCACACTTGGACTGCCTCTTTAAACAAAGTTAAATTTGCCACCAACCCGAATGAAGCAGCGCAAATGGCCTTGCGACTGCTTGAATTGCATAAGTCGGAAAATCCATAGTCAGTTTAGACAACAGTTACAGCAAAAGACGCCTGGGATGAATCTGGGAAAAAAAGGAGGTTGGCTAAAGGAAAGCTTTGCCTTTTACAACACGCGTTGCAACTGATAAAAAACCAGGACAAATGTAGCAGTCTCAGCCAATCTTATTATGGACAGTAGCTATATTTTTCTCAAAATTATCTACTAAGGTTTATAGTTAATTGTTTTATTAAAATGTGATCTTAAATTTTGTTTATTAGAAAACGAAAGTTGGTTCAAAAATTATTGTGAATTGCGACAAAATTTGAACTTTAAAACGTTGTCTTGAAAACGGCGCAAAGGTGCTTATATCAGTGTGTAGCTTAGGATTTTGACTAGCAATTAAAAGGCTTCTTGTAACAGCATACCGAATGGCTTTTTTATCTCTCACTAATAAACAACCTTTGCTTTTTTGAGCTTCTTGTGTTTTCAACGTATTAGCCATAGTAATGACGTTATTGATGAACATAATGTGTTTATGTTCTAACTGATAGCTAAAAATTTAAGCTATACATGGATATAAACACCGTATTAATCTATGGTACCATTTTTGAGATATAACATTTTAAAGTTAAAGGTTTCTAACCAATCTTTAAAAAACAGACTTTAGTTTATTTTCAAAGGGGTTCACTAAAACACAAAAAAAAACTAATTTTTGGGGATCTCAAAGTAATTTTCAGAAATTTTTCAGCAGTTTTGAACATTTAAAAATATATAATTTTTTACTTCTTAAATTCCTTAAAATCAAATTTTGGTTTTTTGTGATTTTAATACTTTTATATTGAATATATACAGAATATATTGAAACAGGCATTTAAAATAAATTATTCCGCGCAATTTTCTTATTTTTTGTGCTAATTGTTTTCATAAAGCTTTTCTAAAAACAATCAAAGTAAATAAATGTCTCAGATTTTGGAAATAAAATTTTCTGAAAAAAAATATTTAATGATTATTGCCACTAAATTTTTTTTTGTTAGTGCAAGTCATTTTTGTATTATTTGAATAAAAAATTTTATTTCTTAAAATATAATTAACAAAAATGATGAAAATCGTTAAAAATAAAAGATCATTTAATTTAAAAATTATAGGGTTGACAAAAAAGCAAGTAGAGATTAATAACACTTAGTATCCAAATAAGCTAATGTTCCTTTCTTATATATTACGATTAATGGTGAAACTTTGTTTTTCATATTTATTTTAAATGATACAAAAAGGGGTTATCCACTTTTGGTGTCGTATGCTCAAGGTTTAATCGTACATAAAGTTAATTTATGATTAGCGATTTTAGCCATACGGTAAACATATTAGCAATATTGATTAAATACTTTAAATATAGATTAAATTTTTTATTTATGCAAATTATCAAACCATCTCCAGAGGTTACAATACTAATAAAACACACTGGTAAAACATATATGACTAAAAGAAGAAAAGCAATAAGAAAGAGGAAAATCGGGGAAAACATATTAAAAACAAAAAAGCTCAACACTAGCAATATTTTTGTTTAAAACAGGCTTATTTTTCTTACTACAGAGACTTTCCTTAATTTTAAGACGAAACTCATTACAATCAGATGCTAAAACATAAATCATTGAAACTGAGCTCAACAGAGGCCACAAAATAAATACTATCGCGGAGGCTGAATAAAACGATCGCTTCGTCAAGCAGGAAGAAATACATATCTAAACGGCCTTGGAATACACCCACATAAAGGTGCCCCATATTAAAAAAAGATCAGTCAAACGGATTCCAAACGGGAAAAGAAACAACGCGAAAAACAAAGAAGGGAAAAAAAAAAAAACTAATTCGCAACACGGAGAACATAAACCAGCGCAAGAAAACAATACACAAAACAATATCAACTACATCACTAGTAACAAATTTAACCCACCCAAAAAAAAAAAAAATCAAAAAAAAAGAAAAAAAAAAAAAAAAACGAAAAAAAAATAAAAAAAAAAAAAAAAAAAAAAAAAAAAAAAAAACACAAAAAAAAAAAACAAAAAAAACAAAAAAAAGAAAACCAAAAACAAGAAAAAAAACAAAAAAAAATGAAATGAAATGAAAATTTTTTTTTTTGTACACGTCACTATATATGTAACAATAAAGTAAAATATTAAAAAAAACCGAAACATTTATATCATCAAATAACATTCATGTATCAATACAAAACTTGTTTAAATATTAGTCGGTTAGTATTTCCTATAGTTGTTGCAAAGGTTGCTTAACTTCAGCAAAACAATATGTACACAATATATACGATTTAAAAAGAAGTAAACTTACAAATAAAAAAAATAAATGTAAAAAATCCTAAGAAATATAAAAAAGTATGGATTATTACAATATATAATTTTTTAGTCGCTTTCTGAATTTATTTAGTGAATTAGATAAAACGATATCTGATGGTAAAGAATTCCAATGCTGTATTACTCTGTTAGCAAAAAAATATTTAGTAATATCAAGTCTAAATTTTTTGCCTATAATTTTAATACCATTTCCTCTTGTGCGAGTACAATCTGATATATTAAAAAATTTTGTGGTTTTTATATCAACCAGCCCATTGATAATTTTATAACATAATATTAGATCTGTAATTAAGCGTCTTGTTTCAAGCCTTTGAAGTCCTAGTTCAGAAAGTCTTGTTTTATAGTCTACTGCAGGAAAAGAGCATCTATAATAAAGTCTTTTGGTAAAATTTTCTTGAACACGCTCTATACATTCTATATCTTTTTTTAAAAAAGGTGACCAAACATAAGATTCGAATTCAAGTAGAGGACGAATGTAGGTCTTATAAGCTTGTAACAATAATGCCATGTCTTTTGAATTAAAAGCACGAAATAATACACAAATCCTATTCATTGCTTTAGCAGAAATTTCTGAACAATACATTGAAAATTTCAAATCATTTGTTATTGTGATTCCTAGGTCCCTGACGCTAAAAACATTTTCTATTTCAACATTATCTAAGGTATAAACAGATTTTATATTGTTCACCCCAATCGACAAAACGTTACATTTCTGAATTGCAATCTTAAGTTGCCAGTCAGATGCCCATTTGTTAAAATTATAGAGAGATTCTTGAAAATTGAATTTTTCTAAAAGAGAACTGTAAGCTCTATAAATTTTGGCGTCGTCCGCAAACAATTTAACATCTGTTTCAGATCCTAAACTCTCTGGTAAATCATTAATAAAAACAAGAAATAACAAAGGACCTAACACGCTTCCCTGTGGGACGCCGCTGGTTACGTATGCAAACTTTGAATACACGCACTCACTTCCATTGTTAATACCCTCGTCATTATCCAGTACAACGCGCTGACGGCGCATATACAAAAAGTCCTTAATCCAGTCATATAACTCATAGTTTATTCCATAGGCTTTTAATTTTTGCAGCAATTTAGGATGACTGACAGTGTCGAAAGCTTTGGAAAAGTCAATATACATAACGTCTATTAACTTTTTCATTTCTAACGACCATAACCAGTCTGAAAGAGTGCAGAGGAGTTGCAAACCAACCGATTTTCCAGAAAGAAACCCAAATTGATCAGGAGTGATTAAGTTATTTACACGCAAAAAATTTAAAAAGGTGTCAAAAATAATACTTTCCATGGTCTTGCTGCATATGGAGGTAAGTGATACGCCTCTGTAGTTTTCTTTTAAACATGCTAAGCTTTTTTTAAATATTGGGCATATAAAAGCATCTTTCCAAAGCAGCGGTACCTGCCCAGTTTGCATAGATAACTCAAAAATTCGCGCCAAGGGAATAGCCAAAACATCACTAAGCTGAGACAAATAATAAGAAGGTATACCATCAGGGGTTTTGGAAAATTTTTTGGGAAGATTTTTAAGTTTTTTCGCCACCACCGAAACAGGAAAAAGTACATTACTCAATGTTTGATTTGGTAAAACGCGCATTGAAAATTTTGGTGTTAAGCCGTTGTCTTTGGTAAAAACCGAACAAAAATAGTTATTAAAAATTTCGCATTTTTCTTTGGCATCTAAACATAAACTACCGTCATCCCTTTTAATTGGTCCTATTTTGGAAGTTCCTTGCTTAAACTTTTTACTAGCGTGTCGATAAAAGCGCCGTATGTCACCGCAACCAATAGTATCTTTTTCAATTTTTTCGTGAAATTCTCGAAGCGCGTTTTTGTAACGTTTTGCGCACGCTTTATAATCATTTTTGGCATTATTCGAAATTTTTGACAAATGGTAAAGTTTTTTCTTTTGCTTTGCAAGATTAAGTATATTTTTAGGATACTTAAATTTTTTGTAATTTACTAACTTTTTTGGTACAAAAGTATTAATGCAGTCTCTGTTAATTTTAACGAAATTTTCATACAAATTGTTTACATCTGAAGAATTTGTTATGATTTTACCCCAATCTATAGAATTTAAATGCGCCTTGATTTCTGAAAAATCAGCTGATCGAAAGTCAAGAAACAAATGTTTATCTTTGTACACAGAAAAAACAGAGAAATTAACGCGAAAGTCAAAAGATATGTGGTCGCAGCTATAAGAAAATGGTTCAGACATACTAAGTTCGCATATAATATCATTTTGATTTGAAAAAAGCAAGTCCAAAATGTTTCCACTTTTATGCGTGGCAAATTTAACATATTGAAAAAGACCGCATTCAGTTACTGAGTTTAAAAATAAATCGTGCAAAAGATCATTTTTAGTGACTTTTGGTATGTTCCAATTTATATTAGGAAAATTGTAATCGCCAACAAAAATGCAACTATGTTTACAAGAAGATAAAAATAAATTAAGCTCCGCAAGCAGCAAAATGTTTTCAATTTCAGTTTCTTTAGAAATGTAAGAAGGTGAACGATACTGACATGCAATTCTTAACGTAGTATTACATCCTATTATGTCTAAAGCGACAGATTCTAAATTTGCAAACTTATTATGTACATTTACGCGAGAAATTTTTAGAAATGATTTTGCAAAAATGACCACGCCCCCGCCTTTTTTGCTTAGCCTGTCTTTTCTGTGCACATTGTACAAACCGTTGCACGTTAACATTGAGTCCAAATGCGAGGCATCCAGCCACGTCTCGCAAATAAAAACAACATCAAAAACACATTCTGACAAAAGCGCAAATAATTCATCTAATTTATTACTAATACTTCTAGCATTAAAAAACTTGCAGCTCAGGCCTTTGCAACGATTATCCTACCCATTACTTTTATACTGACTTCGAGTTTTGGGTTTATTACCCGTTTCAACTATTGGCGACTCACTGCTTTTGTTAATTTTTGGAATTATTTTCCACGTGCTTGGTGAAAAACCATCTCTTGCAACAAAAAATTTGTCCGCGCCCAAATTATCTCTTTCACGGTACAAAGCAGAAATGCGTTTGCGCTCATTAAAGGTAAAACTTGGCCGAATGAAAATACCGGAAAACTGGCGGTGCGTGCGCAGCATTTTGCTCTTTTCCAAAATTTCATTCCGGTGAGACGATCTTTCAAACTTGACTTTTACTAATCTGTTTGGAAATCTACTAGAAGTTTTTCCCATTCGAAAAACTTCCACGGGCCGTGGCGGAACTTTTCCCAAAACAGCAAAAAACATGCTGTAAAGCAATCTCCAAAGAGCATCTTCTGTGGGGACCTCCGGGACACCCTTGAGCACCAAAAACTTCTCGTTATTTTTTCGCTCCTGTTCCTCAGCGATCAGTGGACGTACCACCTCCTCCAGCTCAGACTTAGAAACAAGATCGAGTTTTCTATCTTGGCGGCGACGACGCTTCTTCTGTTGCTGAAACGGTTCATCGTCAGCTTGCGAATTAGCATCGGTATCACTCTCCACACTGCAAGAGTCAATGGGATCCGAAACAGATGCTTCCAAGGTAGCAACACGCGATTTAAGGTTAAATAGTTCTTGTGGAAGAGCACGTAGGCGCTCGCTACATACTGAGCAGGCTAAATTTACACCGGGCGACAATTTAGCAAAATTTTGATCAGATAGTCCTGTGCATTTTATATGAAATGGATTTCCGCAGAATTTGCAATCGCTAATCGATTTTTCACCAGATCGAATAGACACCGCGCAAATGCCACATTTCGCCATATTCCAAACAAACGTAAATTATGAACGTTCACGTGCTGTGTAGTCGAAGGCTGTGTTATAAAAAAAACCAGTTTATGTACGTTTGTACAATGAGCCAAAAGAATTTGACATTTTTGACATGCAAACAAGATTTTTAGTTATTAAAAATTCGATACAACCAATTGATTTTGAGTTTTTTTCAGAAAAAAGCAAAACCTGGCTAATTAAAAATCATCCATGAAAATTAATATCAGAGTTTGTAGCTATCATCCATATTAAAGTGGATAAATCGATTCTAAAGGAATATTTTACGGAGAATAAACCAAATACAACCAACTAATATTTCTTATTTTTTTTTCCTCCCTTCCCCCCATTAAAAGTTTTCATCCGCACAGCAGGAAAAAAACAAAAAGAACGAAACAAAAAAACTAACCAGACGAAAACGAAAACACAAAAAAAAAAAAAAAGAAACATCCTTTCTGAGTTCTATAAACATATTTGTTTTGGTTAAACTATCAAATGATTTAATAGCTGTTAAGATATAACAGATTTAATATTTCATAAGCCTAATGTTTGGTGAATCATATTTAAAACTCGTCACAAGTTTTTGTCGTAGAAATAATATAATTTTAAAGCGATTTTTTTCTTCAAAAACTAAGTTTACCGCATTGAAGAAAAAATTCGATTTCTTGTTCCAAAGGTAAATTTGATTCTTAGATAGAATTATTGTACAATGTAATTAACTAAAATTTTACCCGTAATAAAATAAAATATTATTACGAGTTATAATTAACTATTTCTTCCTAAACAGTTTGAAATAAAACAAATACACAGCACAATTATAAGTACAGTATATATTATAGCATTGGTATATTTAGTTGAGTATAAACTTAAGACTACAATTGTATTGAAACGTGTGAAATATGACAACCTAAATGGCAACATACAAAATAAAAATAGTTCAAATATGAAACTTAACCCAAAACTAGTTTAGCAAATCGAAATCGATTAAAATTTTAAAATATTCTTGTTTATATTACAGAGGCACAAGAATTACACCGTTAAATATCCGCTTAAGATTTCAATAATTACAACATTTAGTTTTATAATGTTATACTCTAACAAACATCGTAGTATTTATATATTAAATTTTAATTTACTACAGGAAAAATTAACATACAAGCTTAAAATACTGTCTAAAACTTTAGTTAACATGACATTAAAAAAATATTTTAAACTTTAAATAATCTTAATGATTTTGCATTTGAGTGATTAACGCACCGATAAATCTTAATTGTATTATTTTGTTATTTATAATATACCTTTACTGGTCAAAATCAAGCCGCAATAAACAAAATAACATAATTACATATCCATTAAATTCTGAAAAAAAATCGAAATAAACAAGCACTGCAATCTAAACACGTAGAAATTACAAAATAAAAAAAAAACAAAATAAAAAATCTGTTGCATGACTAAATTATACTTATTGCTACATTATTATTAATAAACATCACTGCAAATATATTTTTAAACATTTCGCTATATAATTGTGACCAATCTCAAACCAGTTCGATCAGATGTCAATTGGTGGTTTAATGACAAATCTGAAACAAAAATTGCAGGATTAGGGTAGCCGACTTAAATTCGGCTATTTTAAATTTAGACCACCACCGGCTATTTTTTTGTCATACGCAAAGCTATAAAATGAACTGCATATGGCCATACATGGGCAAGTTGGTCCGGAGTGTGTGAGAGGAGGAGGTTAAAATTCGAAAAATGCAAAATATCCATATCGTTTTTTTTTTGGAGTGCATTTTACCCATATCGTTCTTCGATTTTAAAGAAAAAATAGGTAAAAAACCGCTAATTTTAGGTCAAAAAGCCCTTTTTATTGCATTTTTATGCTTTTTACTGTTTAAAACGTTCATTCTGAGTTCAAAAATTAAGTTTGGAGGCAGTTAGAAGTCATTTTAAAGACATTTTTTTCTTCATTTTCTTCAAAATTGGGGGGGGGGGGGCAGTTAACTGTTTCTCCCCCCCCTTCTGAGTGGGGGAAAGGGTGGTTAAACCCCCTTCTCAGAATTTGAGGGGGAGGGGTTAACACCCCCCGTGTCCATGTATGCATATGGCTAGATGATCATCGCGTCATCCATAGGTGGGCAGGGGGGGTTGGGGGTTATACCCCTCCCCCTCCTAAAAAATCCCGATTATAGCCGACGCCCCCCTAAAATTTGGGGGTACCCCGGACACCCCCTCCCCCTAAAATTTGGGGGTCCCAGTACTAAAAATGCTAAAAATGGGGTTATTTGAGGTATACCCCCAAAAAAATTTTGGGACACCCCCCCAAATTTTGGGGATCGGCCATCGGGTGTACCCCCCAAAATCCGGGAGGCTGCCCACCTATGGCGTCATCTATCTATCTATCTAGTTATACCCAGTTGATTTCATAACTTTGCGCATGAAAAAATATAACAGTCGGTGGACGAAATTAAAACTGGCCGAAATTAAGGCTAGCCGAATTTAATTTAAGTGAAAAATTGCTCATATAGAGATACCAACGACTGAAACCCGATGTGTTTCCGCATATATTGGATAAAGTTTTTTCAGGATGGGCACAAATATAATAACGGAAATTTTACGTTGTTACCGTCACATAATGAGTCTAAATTGTCATAAAATACTCGTAACTGTGACTCTTTTTATCCTTCAACACACAAATAGTATCAATAATATAAGTCAGAGACACGTGTGTTTTATGTTGATTTTGACTCTTTATGTCGTACTAATCATGGGCGTAGCCAGGATTTCGGAAAGGGGGTTCCTACCCTGAACAAAATTTTAGAAAGGGAGGCTCCAGGGGGGTCCAAATCCTAAAGGTTATAAAAGGGCTAAAAAAAATTTTCCGCGCTTCGCGCGGAGTGTTTATTACCTTGTTTATGTCACATACTTTATTATTTTCCTATTATTCAATAAAAATAAATCTAGAAAACCAAGAAAAAATTTTTACAAACAATTTGATACTTTGAAATTTTTGATTTCCAAAACCTTAACAACTGAAAAAAGAGTACATTGAATTACAGCTGAGCAATGCAAAGTGTGAGAAAATGTTTTTAAAGTTACTTCTCCTAACCTTTAAATCCCACTACATAACAATTTAAAGAGGGGGTCTATCGTGGTCGTATCAAGATTCAAGATTAGAAAACAAAGTAACACAAATTTGGAAGTGAAGACCAATTAAAACATAAAGATTTGGGTAGGTCCAAAGAATTGGGTGGGTCCAAGATTACAAAACAACCTAAAACAAATTTGGAAGTGGAGACTATATAATTAATCGAGCGCTGAGCGGAGCGAAGCGCGAGAAAAATTTTAAAAAATGGCCCTTCTACACACCCAAATTTTTATCCTTGGCGACCCAAAAAGGGGAGGGGTATAACCCTAAATTTTTCCTTTTGCCGATCCAAAAGGGGGGTCAAGAAGCCCTAAACCCCTCCTGGCTACGCCCATGGTAGTAACACTGTTTTTAATACACAGCACCCGGAAACAAGGGGAGGACACACGCATATTAATAAATAAAGGAAGCACACTTGGTTGTTAGCATAAATTTTTTTAAAGACACGAGCGAACTACAAATTTACTAAAACTCGAATAAAATAATTTTCTAGAAATTTAAAGTGTTTTATAGTGACTATATAAAATGGTGACACTAAAAATAATGGGGAAAAACAGCACACACAAAAAACAACATAATATAAATGTTAGGCGTTTTACATAAAACAGCAATCCATTATAATTTTTAAATCACACTTAATCTCAATGATTTGTTCTAAATAACATGAAAATTACATTCATAAAATAGATGTTATTTTTCATCCTATACATAATGTTTTATTTTAGGACGAAATTGAAAAAGTCAGCATAATTGATACATGCTTTAATTGTAAATAATAATTCTTTTTGGTTCAACAACTTTTATATTTCTATCAGTTAACCGCGACGATCCTTTCTCGTTAAAAAATACAACTTTCAAATTACATAAATTAGGTACCATTTATACACGCCTCACCTAATGTAACGAAAACAAACGATTTCAATCTTAAAAAATCAACATGAAAACCAGCATTAAGAAATCGCATAAATATGTAATTTGTTCACACCACAAAATGAAAAAAAGTATTTGGCCAAAAAATTTATTTACCGCACAGTACGTAAGGTCTCACAATGACAAAAGAAGTCAAAGGCATTGGTATTTAATGTAACCTCCAACCATACAGGGCACGGGGGGGGGGGGGGGGGGGGGGGACCTCCCTTTCTGAGAAGTGGGGTTTAACCCCCCCACTCAGAAGTGGGGGGTAACCCCCCCCCCCATTTTGGAAAATGAAGAAAAAAAATGTCTTTAAATGACTTCTAACTACCTCCAAAAAGAAAAGAAAAAAAAAAAACAAAAAAGAAAAAAAGCGCCCCCCCCCCCCCCCCCCCCACCCCCCCCCCCCCCCACTCCCGCCCAGAAAAACAAAAAAAAAAAAAAAAAAAAACCAAAAACCCCCCCCCCCACCCCCCCCCCCCCCCCGGGAAAGGGAGTAGTGTGGTGAACTCCTCCATTTTTATTTAAAAAGATCTAAAGAAACAAATTTTTTTAAAAAATTATCTTTAAAGTTGACTTTTGAGGTTTTAAGGTGTTTTCTTGAAAAAAATTTGCTATTGACTGACGCGTTAAAATTAGCATTTTTGAACTATTTTTTTCTTTAAAATCAAAAAAAAGTGGGTATAATGCATTCCAGACAAACAACCAATGTTCTTACCTACCTGTACCACGTCTATCGAATTCTAAACATACCTCCTAAATCCGGATTAAATCTTCACCCCCCCCCTTCATGACCAAAAAATCATCCTCCCATGTCCCTTTAAACATTACACCGATTGTGACTTATTTTGTCGTGTAGTGTGACAACTCCCGTTATGTTAATGTTTTAGAAATACGACGCCTTATACATGCAAGTTTTAATCAGCGTAGCCAGCGGGTAATGGTTTATTAAAAAAACAACGAAAAGTTACTGAGACCAGATTCAAGCCCTATATTGTCTATTTTTCCGTCAAAAAACTAAAATAGCAATTTATTTATTTCCCAATTTTTTTGTCAAAAACTACATTTATTCGGCTTCGTATTTCTGAACGTCACAGTAGCGAGATAAAAATGCCGCAATAACCATAGCTGGGTGGGAATGCTTCCTAATTTAGACAGGTATAAAAAAAACAAAAAAATATGACAGATAAGATATTCTGCTACTGACAATTTAAGGCATAGGTGGGAGCTTGGAGGATTTTCAGAGTATAACTTCTTTCCCAAACTTCGTAGGTATACTAGAACTTTCGGAAGTAGTTTACCCGGAATTTTCTCTTTTCAGTTTTTACTAAATCCAATTTTTCCGCTAAGATTTTCGCCCCAAAGAAAAAGTAAGACATTGGGCACCACACCTTTTTCTTAGATTTTTGTGTTAAGTACGAGACTAAAAAGGAACAATTTTTTTAACCGATATACCTCCGCATTCAACCGAACGCTCAACTATGGTATGGCATTAACAAAAAAAAAACACGCTACATCTCAGAAAAAGAGTTTCGAAAAAAAGGCAAGAATGCTGCGGAAACTTTTCTAAAGTCACCCTAAAAAGGCACGTGACGGGTTTAATCGAAATCGCAGTTACTTTAACACAAAGCATACATGGGCACGGGGGGTTAACCCCCCAAATTCTGAGAAGGGGGGTTTAACCCCCCCCCCCCACTCAGAAGTGGGGGGGAGAAACGGTTAACCCCCCAATTTTGGAAAAATGAAGAAAAAAATGTCTTTAAAATGACTTCAACTACCTCCAAACTTAAGTTTTGAGGTCAAAATGAATGTTTTAAGCAATAAAAAACTCAAAAATGCAATAAAAAGGGCTTTTTGACCTAAAATTAGCATTTTTTACCTATTTCCCCTTCAAAATCGAAAAACGATATGGGTAAAATGCACTCCAGAAAAAAAACGATATGGCTATTTTGCGTTTCTCGGATTTTACCACCCCCCCCTTAATTTGGGGTTTAACCCTCCACACTTTGGACCAACTTGCCCATGTATGACACAAAGAGTCACAATCAGTTTAAAACCAACGCGACTGTGATCAATAAAGTTTAGAAGACAAAAAAGGGTCACATCTACGAGTATTTTACGACGATTTTGATTATTTGTGTCACGGTAATTACGAAATTTAATTCGAAGCTCGTAATACTTCTAAAAAAAAAAACGAATTTAGCTACTATATAGCAGCTGGATATTTTTTTTATAATTAAAATTAGTTCCAAGAAACCAAAAACAAGAATTTCTTCTAGGAGAACACTCAAATTCAGACCTGTGCACGGTCTGGAAATGCCCCCCGGAATATTAGTGGCTGTTCCTGTGCCCCCCGTAATATTGCCACCCCCCCCCCCCCCCTAACGCTCATAAATGAAAAAGTACCCAAAAATTATTGCGCCGTTTTTAACCTATTATGGCGCCATGATCGCAAAATTTTTGCAGTTTTTTACCTATTTCAATGTTTTTGAACCATTTTAGACCTATTTTTATTTAAATTTTGCCTTTTTTGTCTTTTTTTTTCTTCTTTTTCTCTCCTTTTTTCCCTACCCCATTTTGAAATTGCCCCCCAATACAACCCTCGGGGGATGGGGGGGCAGTGCACAGGTCTGCATATTATATGCACTACAGGGCGCATGCATATTTATACAAAAACAGTAGGCAAAATGATGTTTTAATTTTACTTCGTAAATCTTTAATATTTTAAAAATGTAAAAAAAGCGCAGCGAATATTCCAACGTAAGAAGTATATAATAAAAAAAATATTATACAACGAGCAGAATAGTTCGCGTTTTCTTAAAATCTGACTTATGTCGGCTTCAGCACTAAAGTCTTATGAAAATGATGTGAACTAAAAAAATTCAGGTGAACATATCTTGCTAACGGTAAGGTCGATGTATACAAAACTTCTTATTGTATGCCACACATGAGTGGCATACATTAATAAAGTTGGGTAAACATAGACCTTACTGTACCTGAGACATGCTCACGTTCACCTAAAGTTTTTTTTTAGACCACATCAGATTTCTACAAACTTTAGATACAAGAAGCATGAATTTTTTTATTAAAACAAACATTTTAGTTTTTTCCGTCGCTAAATTAGGAACACTTTTTTGATCTCCTCCAGCCTCGACTCTGCAAGGTGTGAATTGTTTAACAAAAGGATCGATATGCTTAGCGTTTGCTTAAATATGCATGAGCCCCATCAGTGTAAACAAAATATTGCACTTTCATTCACTGAAACAGTATTATAAAGTCATGCTCATTCGAAATCTAGCGAAGGCGGCAATTTTTAATTGCATTTGCATAATAAGCTGGAAAGCCCTCGTAAACTTGTGTTATTAATATTTTTTTAAAACAATGAGACTAACAATTATCATTTCGCACAAGCCAAAGCCAACGAAATGCGAATTTTTAATTTCTATTTATATCAATAGCATTAATAAAACACACAAAATTATCCATTATTTTTATATTGGCAGTTTTATTGGACTTTTCCGTACATTTGATTTATTAGTTATTATATTTAGACATAGAACTACGATTATTTCCGGTATTTTCTTAACAGCAGCCTGTTAATTATAAATCTTAAAAATTATAATAATTCATAAAAATATTCTTCAAGTCTAATCATTTATAACTAAGTTTTTTTTGCGACCATAAGAATAAATTTCGACTGAGTCTTGGCCGAAATTTATTAAAGAGTTGATTAACGAACAATAAGGAGTAATTAAGCATTTCTATAATACTTCAGTACAAGCAAACACCACTTTTTACCCAGATCGGGCGTTAAAGGACGGAGCTACCTATCGCTGATTGGACGAGGGTAATAATACAAGCGTCGTTCATTGGCTGCATAAAAGCGAATTGTAGATCACTAAAATACTGCAATCGGATAGGCGCGCCAAATTTTCGTTATTATTGGGCAAAACCGCGAGAGGTGCTAGGCTACATAGTTTTCGCTGATTTGATAACTGAAAATATAAAGACGCATCGTTCATTGGTTGAATATCGCCCCGCGAAACGCCGCGATTGGTCGGGAGCTATACGTCTGTGATCGGGTAGGCGGAGCCTCCACTTTTGGACCAATGATGGTGGCACTGTTGGCACAGCAGGTGATCTCCCATTGGATAACATCGTTTTTCCGGTTCATCGGTTAATTGGATTCCACAACCCTACAATAGTTTTGTATATAGATTAAAGTCTGCTCAAAAAAAATTGAGACTACAAAACATTTCAAGTGAGCATAATATGCTCACTTGAAATTATAAAAAAAAAATACAAAATATAAAATAATATACACCGAAAAAAAATGTAAGAATCAAATATACCGTTAGCAATATATTATATTGCTAACGGTAAATTTGATTCTTACATTTTTTTTTTCGGTGTATAGAGTTTAATATTAGTATTAGATATACATTAGTATAATTGTCGTCTGAATCAACCTAACCGTCAGTAAGATACGCTCACCTGAAATTTTTTTAAACAGCCTAATTTTAAATAAAGGTTTTTTTAGTGTTAGAAAAGGGTACAATAAAAACCAACGCCATTTATTATGTAGAAAAAAATTGTGAAACAGCAGCGACTCCTACATTTTACGGTTTCAAATATTGCCAGCTTGGAGGTAAGGAGCTACTTTCGCGTCTGGGTTTCCACTTTAAAAATAATTAAATTACAGAAAATCCTTTTATTTGAAAGTTTGGAATGGACTTTTTAAAATTAATCTTTAAATTTTGAAAAGTTTTAAAACCAAAATCTATCTAGCTTTAAAATTTGTTTTTAAGCACAAATTTCAACTTTATTTAATAGCTAATTTGACTTATTTAATGCCTAATTGTTCACGAAAGTACAATTTTTATAATGATTTCTAACTACAGTGATGTTTAATTAAAAACCAAAATTTAATTAGCACAAACTGATATCATAGTGACACATATCATGGTGTAGCACTTTTTATTAGATAGCCCCCAACCCCCCCCAGCCCCCCCCCCCCCCCCCCCCCCAAAAAAAACCAAAACCCCCCCCCCTCCTCTCCTCCTCCTCCCCTCCCCCCCCCCCCGCCCCCCCCCCCCCCCCCCCCCCCCCCCAGTATCTATTGGTTTAAACTAAAGAAACCACGAAAACCACGTGTTTTTTTTTCGATTTTTTCTACCCTTTATTGAGCGTAAAATACGCTTATTCAAAACTCTTTTATATTAAAGCACTTTAACATAGTGAAACATTAAACATATCACCATGTAAAAAATATTGCTAAATAACTTGTATAAGAACCTCCCAAAATCCCAATACATGCAGATGCAAGCCATCCATTTTTTACCGTTTGTACCTGTAAATTACAAAATATTTTTACCTCGCAAACATAGCAATCGATGTGATAATCCCTGTTCATTGCCACAACTCGTACTGTTTCCTCAGTTCCCTAAAATTAAATTTAAAAAAAAGAGTAAATAACTGGAAAAAATTAATAAGAAAAAAAACACAAAAAACTTCACTGATTAGCTATTTAAACAAGTTACCACGATTTTTAAATGAACAGTGCCCAGCAGGCAGAAAATATAAGTTTCGTTAATTGGTGCGCGGATCCCTACCACCTATGAATTATAAACGTCGATCCTACATATAGCCGAATTAAACCTAATTGATTTCGACGAATTGTAGCATCGAATCGACTGTTAAACAAAAAACTGTAATGCCCGGGGTTCCTATTTTAAATAAATTTTATAAAATATTTATTTCTTATTTTAAATTAAAACTTTTCTTTTAACTAAAGGTCAAAATCGCATATCTTTCAAATTCCTTTCAGTCTGCTAAACTTTTCGCCTGTAGTCAAAACAACCACGCATCCCGTGGGTATATAAACTCGCGGGTTTTCAAGTAAATTATTATTGCTTTGAGATCGGAATAAATTGCGTCTAAAGTGCTGCTCAAAATCTAAGTTATTTCTAACCAAAAGCTGCTCGCGTTTTCTCAAAGCTCCGCATCTTTTTTAACTAAATTTCCTCGCCTTCCTCCCCTTTCATTCCAACTGGGATTTGTAAACCGTGCCCTTAGTTATTTTTACGTGCCTTTTCTGTAACCCCGCCAGGTACTTGGGTATCCCGCCCGGGGTTTATAACTTTTGTAATAAAAGTATACGGGGTCAGATAGCCTACGGTACATCGCGCAAACACCCACACAACAAGTAGCGTGCGGTAGCAGAACACTCATTCATCAGCGCAAACACACGGGCCAAACCGCACGTTACAAAACAATTTAAAATTTGGAGCAAAATCAGTTATTTATTAAAGTATAAATACCTTATTTTGACAATTACTAATTAAATCAGATTAATCAATTTAGAATAAAAATTTCAATTTTCAACAGCTAAATTGGATGAATTTTTGTATATTTTGAGAAAAGACAGAGTTTAAAAAATTCCGCATTTGAATTCGTTTTTTTAAACGTCATTGCCATACATTGGTACGGAGGGGGGGGGGGGAGAACCCATACATGGGCACGGGGGGGGGGGTTGGGGGTTAACCCCCCCCCCAAATTCTGAGAAGGGGGGTTTAACCCCCCACTCAGAAGTGGGGGGGGGAGAAAAAGTTAACCCCCCAATTTTGGAAAAATGAAGAAAAAAATGTCTTTAAATTGACTTCTAACTGCTTTCAAACTTAAGTTTTGAGGTCAAAATGAATGTTTTAAGCAATAAAAAGCTCAAAAATGCAATAAAAAGGGCTTTTTGACCTAAAATTAGCGGTTTTTACCTATTTTTCCTTCAAAATCGAAAAACGATATGGGTAGGGGGGGCCCTAGATTTTTTTCTTGGGGGGGGGGTCCAAAATTTCGAGGTTAGGGGGGTAAATCCCATCCTACCCCCCTATGCTCATGTATGCCTGGTACCCATTAAACTACCCTCAAATTTCCAAGCTGAATTCTGCAAAATTTAAAAACTGAAAGGAAGAATATCGCACTATCCTGACTTACTGAAACGGGCGTGATATCCTTGTTGCAGACGGCGCACTTGGGCGCGAAGAGGCGGTGATAGTCCCGGACGCAATAGACCTTGCCGGCCCTGTCCACCGTGAACGCCACCCCGTCCAGACACTCCTTGCACGCCCAGCACCGGAAGCACTTGGGGTGAAATGAGGCCCCCACTGCTTGCAGGATCTAAAAAAATGACAGAATTAGTCAAAATTTTCATAAGATTCCTCCAGTGCTATTCATTAAACTTTTGAAATTGGCTATGAACATCAACAACATTAAACTTTTGGACCCGGTCCATTTCGAATTGGGTTCGTTTTTGTTATACAGAGCGGCAGGGACGTAGCCAGGGGGGGGAAGGCCGCCCCCCCCCCCCCGAAACGGTCGAACAGGAGGAAAAATAAGGATAGTGGTTGGGCGGGGGGGGGGGGGGGGGGGCCGCCCCCCCCCCCCCCGAACTGGTCGCCAGATAGTAAAATTTGGGGGTTTTCAGAGGCTAAAAATTCAAAATTTTCGAGCGCATCGCTAATCGCTCGGCGCCAAACTTTAAAATAATTTTAGTACCCCAATCCCAATGGACCCCCAAAAACCAAAAATTTGTTCCGCTTCGCTTCGCTCAGCGGTCACTTTCTATAGTATACATACATATATATCTCGTTATTTATGTTGCCTGATGCTAATGTTATTTCAAAGTTAGTACAATAATTTTTATAAGTAATAAGTACTAATAATAATTTACAATGTGGGTTTAGCCAAGGGGTCTGAAACTAACGTCTCTAAATTCCTTTTTTGTAAAATCCAGGCTCTGCCAATGTGTGCTTATGTAATTTTTAACTAAGAAAACATGTTTTTACCGCTAAAAACATTAGATAATAGGTTATTAGGCCAAAAACAGTGTATTATACAGCTTTATCTACGTTTATCCCTGCTTTTTTAACGTTTTCAAAAATTAAGGGGGGGCTCCGCCCCCCCGAAATTTTTTTTTGTACTACAATCCGCCCCCCCCCAAAATGAAACTCTGGCTACGTCCCTGCAGAGCGGTATGCGGAAAAATTGGACCCCGTCCGTTTGAAACAGGTTCCGAAAGTTTTATGAATACCACACTGCTAGACCATAGGTGGCCAACCTCTCGGATTTTGAGGAAGGGGTACACCAGACGGCCGAAATTCGGGGGAGGGGGGTGTGCGGGTGTCCCAAAAATGTTTTTTTGGGGTATCGTACTGGGATCCCTTAAATTTTAGGGTGTCCGGGGGGGGGTGTCGGCAGTTTCGAGATTTTTGGGGGGTATAACCCCCTAACCCCCTGCCCACCAATGTGTAGACTATAATAACTCCATAGATGTTTCAGTCGGGTGCGCTAAGTGGTCCTACATCCCCGGTTGGAAGGCTACAATTTTTAGGGGGAGTTTTTTTTTTGGGAGGGGGGGGTTTAGGACCATACATGGGCAAGTTGGTCCAGAGTGGGGGGTTAAAACCCAAATTAGGGGGGAGGGTTAAAATCCGAGAAACGCAAAATACCCATATGTATCGTTTTTTTTTCTGGGTCTAAAGTGCTTTTTTACCCATATCGTTTTTCGATTTTGAAGAAAAAATTTATAAAAAACGCTAATTTAAGGTCAAAAAGCCCTTTTTATAGAATTTTTGAGCTTTTTATTGTTTAAAACATTTATTTCGACCTCAAAACTTAAGTTTGGAAGCAGTTAGAAGTCATTTTAAGGACATTTTTTTTTAATGGAGGGGTTAACTTTTTCTCCCCCCTCCACTTCTGAGTGGAGGGGTGAAACTCCCCTTCTCAGAATTTGGGGGGGGTGGTTAACCTCCTCGTGCCCATGTATGGTAGGGACTTCCCTGGATTTTTAAAGTGTGGGATCAGAGTCAGGGTGATAAATTTAAAATTTAGGGGGTCCAGAGGGGTCTGATTTTTTTTACAAAGTTTTTTGAACCAGTATTTTAAGTGTGTTTAGGTCTAATATTGAAGTTTGTATGCTAAAACAGCCTATTTAGCCCCAAAAAGTGTATTTAAAGACGGTTTTGTAGTAAAAAAAACAACAGTACTTTTGTACTCTTTTTATACATAAATAGCCTATTTTAGTATATAAAATTTTATTTTAGTGCTAAAAAACTTAAATAAATGATTTAATGTGACCTTGTTTGGAAACCGGACCCCCTCTGGATTTCAAACTGGTCTACCCCGGTTCGACCCCCCCCTAAAAAGTAGAGGGGTGCGGACCCCCCCCTGGACCCCCTCTTAGCTTTCAAAAGGCCATTTACCCGGGGTAGCCGCCCCCTTAGCTTGCCGGTTCATGCTCATGTATGGGTGTCAGCAGTTGATTTTTTAGGGGTAACTTCCTACCTACTCTTGCCTACCTATGCTCTGAATGAACCATTCCCCCCATTTACGACATTCATCAAGTTTGTGCACATTCCCCCTCTTTAATAATGGCTGTACTCCCCTCCCCCGCTCGAAATTAAAATATATTACTAAAAAAATATGCGATCTATTTATGACCTTTTTTCAAGAAGTTTTTGCAGTATTTAGCCTATTTTAATGCAATTTAAGCCAATTTAAACCTAATTTTACATTAATTTCGCTTTTTTTTTGTCCTTTTTCTTCTTTTTTTCCCTTTCTCCATCGCATACCCCCTCCCTATATAAAAAAATTGTGGCCTCCCTGCATAGATGAACAAGGGAGGGGGGTAGGGCCCCCCTCTGGGGGGGGGGGGTAGGGTGGGGGTATACCCCCCTAGCCTTAAATTTTGACTCCCCACCAGAAGTGGGGGGAGAAAAGTAACCCCCCCAATTTTGGAAAAAGAAGAAAGAAAAGCTAAAAGACTCTAACGCGCTGAAACAAGAGCAAAAAAAAGCAAAAAACCAACTGGAAAAAAGTGCTTTTTGCCTTAGGTTCATCCTTCAAATCGAAAACGATATGGGTAAGCATCCAAAAAAAACACTTCCAACCCCCCCCCCAGGGAACCCCCCCACCCGACCAACGCCCGCCACCCCCAGCCCAACCCCCGAAAAACACCCCACCCCCATATTGTCGAATTTTTTACCCCTGCCTGACCCCCCTCTAGATTTTAAAATCTGACCCCCCCTCCCCTCTCGAAAAAATTTTTTATACTAAATTTTCTTCCAAAAACCTGAATTTTTTTACACCCTTTTTCTACCAGAAATTCAATAAAAGTATTTAATTTAACACAAATGAAATAAAATGTAGTATTACCCTATAGAAAAACTATTATTAAACCTTTAAGTTTAATAGTATTTTGCTTCGGACATTGGACCCCACCTGACCCCCCTCTAGGTTTCAAAATCTTCCACCCCGGGTCTAGCCCCCCTAGAAAGCTAGGGGGGAGTTTGGTTCGACACCCCTCTAGAACCATACATGGGCACGGGGGGGGGGGGGTGGGGGGGAACCCTCTAAATCTGAGAAGAGGGTAACCCCCTCATTATAAGGGGGGGAGAAAAAAATGACCCCCCCAATTTTGGAAAAAGAAGAAAAAACACGTCTTAAATGACTCTAACTGCCACAAACAGTTAGGCAAAAAAAACAGAAAAAAAGCTCCAAAAGCAAAAAGGGCTTACAAACAGTTTAAGCCCATTCTTCCTTCAAAATCGAAAACGTTGGGCAAACCACTCAATAAAAAAAAACGATATGGGTATTTTGCGTTTCTCGTATTTTAACCCCCCTTATTTGGGGTTTAACCCCCCCCCACTCCGGACCAACTTGTCCATGTATGTCTAGAACCCCCCTAGATTTCGAAATGTCATTTACCCGGGGTAAACAACTCTCCTAGCATCGGTGACCGTGTTCATCTATGCCTTCCTGTGCTTTCCCGACCGCTCCTCCCCCTACCCCGCCGGATCGCCCCCCCCCCCCCAGTCCCACCACCTTCCGCAAGCCCCAGGCGCACCGCCCGCCCGACCCCCGAGACCCCCCGCCCCCCCCCCCCACTTCTCCCCGCCCCCCCCAGCCGGCCCGGCGAAGGGGGGGGGGGGGCCCCCCCGTATGGGGGGGGAGCTCCGAAAGGAAAGCCAGGAAGGCGGCATGCTAGGAGAGTTGTTTACCCTTGGGGTAAATGACATTTCAAAAATCTAGGGGGGTTCTATAACATACAGGACAAGTTGGTCCGGAGTGGGGGGGGGGTTAAACCCCAAATTAGGGGGGGTTAAAATCCGAGAAACGCAAAATACCCATATCGTTTTTTTTTATGGAGTGCATTTTACCCATATCGTTTTTAGATTTTGTAGGAAAAATAGGTTAAAAACATGGAATTTTAGGTCAAAAAGCCCCTCTCTTTTTATTGCATTTTGGAGCTTTTTCTGCTTACATTTTGCTCATTTTGACCTCAAAACTTAAGTTTGTAGGCAGTTAGTCATTTTACATGTTTTTTCTTTGCATTTTCCAAATTGGGGAACGGTTCCTCCCCCCCCCCACTTCTGAGTGGGGGGGGTTAAACCCTACTTCTCAGAATCGGGGGGGTTAAATGAATCCTCCCCCCCCCCCCCCCGTGCCCATGTATGGTTCTAAGGGGTGTCGAACCAAACTCCCCTAGCTCCCAGGTTCTAAGATCCCGGGGGTGGAAGATTTTAAAACCAGAGGGTGGCCAGGGGGGTTCAATGTCCGAAGCAAAATACTATTAAACTTAAAGGTTTAATAATAGTTTTTCTATAGGGTAATACTACATTTTTTTTCATTTGTGTTAAATTAAATACTTTTATTGAATTTCTGGTAGAAAAAGGGTGTAAAAAATTCAGGTTTTTGGAAGAAAATTTAGTATAAAAAATTTTTTCTAGAGGGGAGGGGCGGGGTCAGATTTTAAAATCTAGAGGGGGGTCAGGCAGGGGTAAAAAATTCGACAATATGGGGGTAGGAGGGTGGACTGGATTTTTTCTAGGGGGAGCAAAATTTTGAGGCTAGGAGGGTGGACCCATACATGGGCAAGTTGGTCCGGAGTGGGGGGGTTAAACCCCAAATTAGGGGGGGGGGTTAAAATCCGAGAAACGCAAAATACCCATATCGTTTTTTTTCTCGAGTGCATTTACCCATATCGTTTTTCCATTTTAAAGGAAAAATAGGTTAAAAACACTAATTTTTCAGGCTCAAAAACCCCTTTTATTGCATTTTTGAGCTTTTTATTGCTTAAAATTCATTTTGACCATAAAACTTAAGTTTGGAGGCAGTTAGAAGTCATTTTAAAGACATTTTCTTTCTTCATTTTTCCAAATCGGGGGTTAACTTTTTCTCCCCCCCACTTCGAGTGGGGGGGTTAAACCCCACTTCTCAGAATTTGGGGGGGTTAACCCCCCCCCAACCCCCCCCCGTGCCCATGTATGGGTGGACCCCCACCCTACCCCCCTCCCTTGTTCATCTATGCAGGGAGGCCACAATTTTTTTATATAGGGAGGGAGTACGCGATGGAGAAAGGGAAAAAAAGAAGAAAAAGGACAAAAAAAGCAAAATTAATGTAAAATTAGGTTTAAATTGGCTTAAAATGCATTAAAATAGGCTAAATATTGCAAAAAATTCTTGAAAAAAGGTCATAAATAGAGCGCATATTTTTTTAGTAATATATTTTAATTTCGAGCGGGGGAGGGGAATACAGCCATTAATAAAGAGGGAATGTGCACAAAATGAACCGTAAATGGGGGGAATGGTTCGTTCGAGAGCATTGAGGCAAGAGTAGGTAAAAGTACCCCTAAAAAATCAACTGCTGACACCCATACACGTGCCAACCGGCAAGTAAGGGGGCGGCTACCCCCGGGCTAATGGCCTTTTGAAAGCAAAGGTCTCAGGGGGGGGGGGGGTCCGTACCCCTCTACTTTTTAGGGGGGGTCGAAATTCGGGGTAGACGAGTTTGAAATCCCAGAGGGGGCCGTTTTCCAAACAAAGTCACATTAAGTGATGTATTTAAGTTTTTTCGCACTAAAATAAAATTTTATATACCAAAACAGGCTATTTATGTATAAAAAGAGTACAAAAGTACTGTTGTTTTTTTTTATCTACAAACCGTCTTTAAATACACTTTTTGGGGCTAATAGGCTGTTTTAGCTACAAACTTCAATATTAGACCTAAACACACTTTAAATACTGGTTAAAAAAACTTTGTAAAAAAAAAATCAAACTCCCTGGTACCCCAAAATTTTAAATTTATCACCCTGACTCTGATCCCACACTCCAAAAAGCCGGGAACTGCCTACCATACACTGGGCACGAGGAGGCTACCCCCCCCCAAATTCTGAGAAGGGGAGTGTCACCCCTCCACTCAGAAAGAGAGGGAGAAAAAGTTAACCATGCCTCCATTAAAAAAAAATGTCCTTAAAATGTCTTTTAAAACTGCTTCCAACCTTAAGTTTTGAGGTCCAAATAAATGTTTTAAACAATAAAAAGCTCAAACATGCTATAAAAAGGGCTTTTTTGACCTTAAATTAGCGTTTTTTATAAATTTTTTTCTTCAAAATCGATAATCTGGGTAAGGAACACTTTAGACCCAGAAAAAAAAACTTTCATATGGGTTTGCGTTTTCTCGGATTTTTAACCCTCCCCTTTCTGGGTTTTAACCCCCCACTCTGGCCAACTTTGCCCATGTATGGTCCTAAACCCCCCCCTCCGAAAAAAAAAATTTCCCCCCCCTAAAAATTAGGCTTCCAACGGGGGATATTAGGACCCACTTTAGGCGCACCCGACTGAAAAACATCTATGGAGTTATTATAGTCTACGCATTGGTGGGCAGGGGGGTTAGGGGTTTGCCATACCCCCAAAAACAAAAAGCTTTGCGCTACCCCCCCCCGACAAAAATTCTACTGCCCAAAAAAAACATTTTTTTGGGACACCCGCGCACCCCCCTCCCCGAATTTTGGCCGTCTGGTTATTTCCCTCAAAATTCGAGAAGTGGCCGCCTATGGTACCGTGTGGTATTCATTAAAAGTTTGGAAGCTCAAACGGACGGGGTCCAATTTTCGCATACCTGCAGTAGCCAGAGTTTCATTTTGGGGCGGATTGTAGTACAAAAAAATTTCGGGGGGGGGGCGGAGCTGAAAACATTAAAAAGCAGGGGATAAAGCGTAAGAATAAACTGTAATACACTGTTTTTTGGCCTAATAACCTATTATCTAATCTTTTTAGCATTAAAAATTCTTTAGTTAAAATTACATAAGCACACATTTGGCAGAGCCTGATTTTTACAAAAAAGGAATTTAGAGACGTTAGTTTCAGACCCCTTCGCTGATTCACATTGTAAATTTTTATTTAGTACTTATTACTTATAAAAATTATTGTACTAACTTTGAAATAACATTAGCATACGGCAACATAAATAACGAGATATATATGTCTGTATACTATCAAAGGACAAGCGAAGCGGAACGAATTTTTGGTTTTTGGGGGTCCATTGGGATTAGGGGTACTAAAATTATTTAAAGTTTGGCGCCGAGCCACGATACGCTCGAAACTTTGAATTTTTAGCCTCTGAAAACCCCCAAATTTTGGCAACCATTTTCGGGGGGGGGGGGGGGGGGGCGGCGGCCCCCCCCCCGCCCAACCTATCCTTCATTTTCCTCCTGTTGACATTTCGGGGGGGGGGGGGCGGCCCCCTGGCTGGCTCCCTCCCGCTCTGGTGCAACGAAAACGAACCCAAAATGAACCGGGTCCAAAAGTTTAATGTTGTTGATGTTCATAGCCAATTTCAAAAGTTTAATGAATAGCACTGGAGGAATCTTATGAAAATTTTCAATTATCTGTCATTTCATCCTCCAAGCAGGTGGCCCCTCCTCACCCCAAGTGCTTCCGCTGACGTGCGGTGTCTGGACGGGGTGGCGTTCACGGTGGAACCCGCGAGGTGTACTGCGTGCGGGAGTACTGGCCGCTCTCTCGCGCCCAATGCACCGGCCTCAACAAGGAAATCACGCCCGTTCAGTAAGTCAGGATAATACGAATATTTTCTTCCTTTCAATTTTTAAATTCAAATTTCAGCTCGAAAATTGAGGGTAGTTTAATGGGTACCAGGCATACATGAGCATAGGGGGGGCGGATGGGATTTACCCCCTAACCTCAAAATTTTGGACCCCCCCCCCCCGAGAATCTAGGGCCCCCCTACCCATATCGTTT
>JASAMX010005286.1:0-27665 GCA_030248175.1 Microlaimidae sp. YZB2_3
GAGTTTTAGCGAGTTCACAACTGACCTAAATATTCACGACCTTAATCGACAAAATTCTGTAGAATTTTTCTGTTTGAACCGGTTTTCCTTCGATGAGCAGTGAAACCGCGCAGTTCCACAGCGTAGGACAGTTTGGGATAAAATACTAACGTCCAAACACTCACGAAATTTTATGGATATATACAAAAAATAAAAATATATTTGACGTCAATTATTAAGAATAACAATAAGAATGATATAAAAACTATACGCTATTATTAGTTGTATGTATAACTTCACAATACTAATTTTTTCTTTTAATATCCCCTAACTTTTTATAATGTCACATTCTCGAATTATACTCTACTCAGTATAAAAATTCTAGTTGACTTCCGCACTGAAAATAGTTTCGAATTGATTAAAACAGAATTCGTCTCGGTATGATAGCCAACGCTGTATCTTTTATCTTTCCGTTTTTTAAAAAGTTTTTCTAGTTTTTATTTGTTTCAAAATCAATTTAAAAGTTTTAAAACATAAAAACAATATTCTAGGACTATAGGATATGCCACTGCTTGTAATTGATGCATAGTAGCTAAAGTCATACCGTGGTAACATCATAAACAGCAAACGCTCGCTCTTGATTTTTTCTTCCTCCAGCTCCAGCGTTCTTTCTTTGACAATTTCTTCCAAGTTGTTGGTGTACTTTTCCATCATAGCCATAATGTTGTCCACAATATTCCCCTTCCTGGATTTATTTATAATTAAAATTTGGACCGAAGAAATTTAGAGTAATGCGAACGGAAAAATCAAAATTATACAAAATATTTTTTCATTTCAAATACACGCATTCAGTAGTAAAATCGTTTTTTTAGGAATACGATTTGTGAAGAAAAATGAAAAAATAGCATTCAAAATCTGGGATTTTAGCCGTTTTTCTTAAAAAAATAAAAAAAAACGACCAAAGAAGTAAGATATAAACTGAATTTGGACTGAGCGTTTTTTAAACACATTCTAAGTAATTTGGTTTCCCACTCCGACGTCAAACAGACACTCTATTGTTTATGTTTGTTTGTTTTTTTTTTGGACTTGGCGCATATTTTACGCGAAAACTCCTAATTTCCCCAGAAAAACATCTTTAGCATTTATCGCACCGTATAGCAGAAACATTACGTTTTAACGTAGTTTGTCGTAGGAAGCGGATGCGGAAAAAATCAAAAGATTAAAAAAAAAATTAAAAATAGACATACACGGCCAATGGTTTCACACCGTTGCGAACTTGGCTGATAGACGGCCGTTGTAGCGGATCTTCATCCCACATTTTCGGCAAAAGTGGTTTCAAACATTTCGGAAATTCGGAATCTTTTATCGTGCGGGAAAGACGAGAAGAATTCTATCGAGAGAGAAAGAGAAGGACAAAAAAGAGGGGAAAAAAGAAAAAAAGAGGACAACAACACAAAAGCAGTTTCCCCGCTTTGTTAAACCATAACGGGGGACGTATCTCAAAAACGGGGCTTTACTGCGCACTTTCACTCGTTCCACAAGGAAAACCGTTCAAACAGAAAAATTCACAGAATTTTGTCGAATAAGGTCGGAATATAGGCAGGGAACTCGCGAAAACTCGGACAAACGGGAGGCAAGAGGAAGACGACGATCACTGTTCTGACATCGCAGGCTTCACAAGCTTAGCAGCGGAAGACACCTAGGAAAGGAGCCTTCCTCAAGATTTGACACCACTTTTGATGCCAAATTGCTAGCTATGACGTTTCAAAGTCCATTTTTTTTGTTTGATTTAGATTTTTTCTATAATAAAAAGAAGGAAAAAAGGGGAAGAACGAAAAATACCCACGCCTTACTATAACAGAATAGAAAAAAAAAGACCACGCAAATAAAAAATAAAAAAAAAAGACAACTAAACGCGCAATAACTATAAATAAACAGGAGAAAAAGAGACATCGCCCAAACGGACGCACATCCCCAAAACCGAGGCGAAAGCGGGGCCATAGCTCATATAAATTTTAGTAATTTAGTAATTTATTATTTTACACTTTGATAATGTTTTAAACTAACTTTGATCTTTCCGGGACCTAAGAAGAACCAATAAATTAATACTGCTTTTCGGAAAAAAACTGGGCAATTTTGAAAGAATTTGCCTCAATATGCAATAGCCTAGGGACTTTTTCCTAAGGACAAATACAGCGAAAAATGTCCTTCTGACTTTGTCCAAAGGACAAAGTCCTTAGACAATATCCAAGAGACAACGGCTCATAGCTTCCGTCCTTTGAGGTTCTTCCCTTTGATTTCGTCCTTTGGACTTTGTCCAAAATACAAATTCTAAGAGCATTCATACTTCGTCAAAGGAAAAAGTCCAAAGACGTTTGCTTTTCTAAAATTTTTAGTGATTTTGTTCTTTTAGGTTGCCACTTACATAGTAACAGTAAAAAGATTCTAAGAAAAGTAAAAGTAACGCCTATTTTTTTAAGCAAAACTGAGTTTAAAGTAATTTTAAACGGACCCCAGACTTTTAACTTAGAGTTTTTCCAAAGTTTACTATTTTATATAAAGTATTTTCAAAATAATGATTTTTAAACTCGTAGCTTACTTACTTACTTTAAAATACAACCACTATGAAATCTTAGGTCGGAATTAAATTAATTCAGAAAATTAGATCAAATTGTATACCCCCAAAATGTTTGATATAACTACACTTTAAATATCTTTATATTTTTACAATACTGGATAATAAACTGTGATAAAACCACAACTCCCAACCAAAAAAACCCCAACACAGCCCAAAAACCCAACAAAGAAACAAGACCAAACCCCCACAAAAGAAATCTTGTCACTATGTAAGTGGCAACCTAAAAGAACAAAATCACTAAAAATTAAAAACCCTAGGCTATTGCATATTCAAGGCAATTTAATATTCGGTACAAAATTGCGGTTTCCAGCCCCCTTTTTTTACACAAAAAGCAGTATTAATTTATTGGTTAAAAAAAATAAAAAATCTAACGACGCCCCCCCTTTCTTAGGCATCCCGGAAAGATCAAAGTTAGTTTAAAACATTATCAAAGTGTAAAATAATAAATTACTAAATTACTAAATTTATTTTTATTATAGAAATTGTGGAACGAGTGAAAGTGGCAGAAAGCCCCGTTTTGAGACCGACGATAAAAGATTCCGAATTTCCGAAATGTTTGAAACCACTTTTGCCGAAAATGTGGGATGAAGATCCGCTACAACGGCCGTCTATCAGCCAAGTTCGCAACGGTGTGAAACCATTGGCCGTGTATGTCTATTTTTAATTTTTTTTTTAATCTTTTGATTTTTTCCGCATCCGCTTCCTACGACAAACTACGTTAAAACGTAATGTTTCTGCTATACGGTGCGATAAATGCTAAAGATGTTTTTCTGGGGAAATTAGGAGTTTTCGCGTAAAATATGCGCCAAGTCCAAAAAAAAACAAACAAACATAAACAATAGAGTGTCTGTTTGACGTCGGAGTGGGAAACCAAATTACTTAGAATGTGTTTAAAAAACGCTCAGTCCAAATTCAGTTTATATCTTACTTCTTTGGTCGTTTTTTTTTTATTTTTTTAAGAAAAACGGCCAAAATCCCAGATTTTGAATGCTATTTTTTCATTTTTCTTCACAAATCGTATTCCTAAAAAAACGATTTTACTACTGAATGCGTGTATTTGAAATGAAAAAATATTTTGTATAATTTTGATTTTTCCGTTCGCATTACTCTAAATTTCTTCGGTCCAAATTTTAATTATAAATAAATCCAGGAAGGGGAATATTGTGGACAACATTATGGCTATGATGGAAAAGTACACCAACAACTTGGAAGAAATTGTCAAAGAAAGAACGCTGGAGCTGGAGGAAGAAAAAATCAAGAGCGAGCGTTTGCTGTTTATGATGTTACCACGGTATGACTTTAGCTACTATGCATCAATTACAAGCAGTGGCATATCCTATAGTCCTAGAATATTGTTTTTATGTTTTAAAACTTTTAAATTGATTTTGAAACAAATAAAAACTAGAAAAACTTTTTAAAAAACGGAAAGATAAAAGATACAGCGTTGGCTATCATACCGAGACGAATTCTGTTTTAATCAATTCGAAACTATTTTCAGTGCGGAAGTCAACTAGAATTTTTATACTGAGTAGAGTATAATTCGAGAATGTGACATTATAAAAAGTTAGGGGATATTAAAAGAAAAAATTAGTATTGTGAAGTTATACATACAACTAATAATAGCGTATAGTTTTTATATCATTCTTATTGTTATTCTTAATAATTGACGTCAAATATATTTTTATTTTTTGTATATATCCATAAAATTTCGTGAGTGTTTGGACGTTAGTATTTTATCCCAAACTGTCCTACGCTGTGGAACTGCGCGGTTTCACTGCTCATCGAAGGAAAACCGGTTCAAACAGAAAAATTCTACAGAATTTTGTCGATTAAGGTCGTGAATATTTAGGTCAGTTGTGAACTCGCTAAAACTCGGACAAACTGTGGAGGCAGAGAGTTTTGATATGACGACGATCTACTGTTCTGACATCGCAGGCTTCACTAAGCTTAGCAGCGGAAGTACACCTATGGAAGTTGTAGCCTTCCTCAATGATTTGTACACCACTTTTGATGCCATAATTGCTAGCTATGACGTTTTCAAAGTTCCATTTTTTTTGTTTTGAATTTAGATTATTGTTTTTTATAATAAAAAAAGAAAGGAAAAAAGTGGGAAGAACGTAAAAATACCCAACGCCTTTTTACTATAACAGTAATATGAAATAAAATAATTGACCACGCAAATAATAATAATATATAAAATAAAAGACAGTACTTTAAACGCGCATTATAACTATAAATTTAAACATGTGATGAAAAAATACGTTTCGCCCTTAAATTCGGACGCATTTTTTCATCCCCAATAACCTGAGGCGAAAGCGGGGCTCATAGCTCATAGCTCATAAGTTTTTTAAGCTAGTATATATTTCCTACAAGAAATCAAGTTAAAAAACATTTTATGAAAATATTTAAACATGTGGATTAATCATTTTTTTACAATCAAATACAAAAAACAGCTTCTTGCAATATGTTTGTATTAAAAAAATTTGTAAATAATGTAAAATAAAAGTAAAGGTTGGTTCATACTTATGACAAAACGTCCTTTGGACTTTTTCCTAAGGACAAATACAGCGTAAAAACGTCCTTTGGACTTTGTCCAAAGGACAAAGTCCTTAGGACAATATCCAAGAGACAACGTGCTCATACTTTTTGTCCTTTGGAGTTTTCCCTTTGGATTTTGTCCTTTGGACTTTGTCCAAAATACAAATTCTAAGTAGCATTCATACTTCGTTCAAAGGAAAAAGTCCAAAGGACGTTTTGGCTTTTCTAAAATTGTCTTTTTGGACTTTGTCCAATGGACGTTTTTACATAAGTATGAACCAGCCTTAAAAGTAACAGTCAAAAAATATTTAAGAAAAGTAAAAGTAACGCCTATTTTTTTAAGCAAAAACAAGAGTAAAAGTATAATAAAAGTAATTTTGAAACGGAACAAAAACACCAGTTTTCGGAGCTTCAGAGGTTTGTTCCAAAGTGTTTTACTATTTTTATGTATAAAGTATTTTGTCAAAATAAAATGATATTTAACGTGTTAGTTACTTTCTTTCACCAATCATTTTGCAACAAGTCCATAGGAAATCTACTCGTTGAAATTACTTAAATTTTACTTGAATTAATTTAAGTAGTTGCAAGAAAAAATCCAAATAGAAGTAAAAGTAATGGAAATTTCAAAAGTCTCGTAAGAGTAAAATTAAAAGTAAGTGAAATTTAAAAGTCGAGTCAATGTAAAAGCAATCTAAAATCCGTTACTTTTGTTAGTTTTAGTAAAAGTAACTTTTTATAACACTTGTGAAATATAGAGAAAACAAACGAAGTTCCAACGTGTTTAAGGTTGAAACTATTGGAGACGCTTACGTGTGCGTGAGTGGCCTTCCAGATCGTAACGGAGATAACCATGTGGGAGAAATCGCATCTATGTCACTGCATTTGTTGGAAGCTGTCAAGGTTTTCATTACCATTTGTTTTGTGTTTATATTTGAATAAGTCACGTTTTTTTTACACTCAAAGCATCTTTAAGATTTTGTAATTACACTTGATCAGTTTAAATACACCATAATACTAAAACACACTGCTTACATAGTACTAAAAATACAGAATCATTAATACATGAAAGGATTGGTTTGATTATTCATAAATCTGGATGCAGCTTCTCAAATTAAAATTGTAAATGATTCCTTATATCGGGGGGTCTCAAAATACTTCAGAAAGTAACCTATTTTGTCCATTTTCCAAATGTCATATCTCTTGAACTGTTAAAATACTTCTACGAAAATTACAAGGGTTTAGGACACAGTTTATTATATCCACACAAAATCACAAAATTTAAAACAAAAAAATGGCCTCCGTACATTTAAGTATATTTAAAAATACCTACTGGCAAAAAAAATTTGTTTAAATTTATCCAGGATGAAGGAGCAAAAACAATTACACCAATCCCACAGTTAAAAACAGTTTGTCCACAGATAAAAACGCCGCACACTATACTTTTTACGCCTTAGTATTGCTTTTTCTATCCAAAATTTCCATCGCAGCAATAATTTGGAGCGCATGTATCCATAAGAATGTAAAATAGAAAACTGATACTTAATTCTTCCTATGCTAAACACGCACTATTTTATCTTATATTAAACAATAAAGTCGGCAATCATAGGTGGGCAGCCCCCCGGATTTTGGGGGGTATACCCGACCCCCAAAATTTGGGACGGGTTGTCCCGGAAATTTTTTTTGGGGTATACCTCAAATACCCCATTTCTAGCGTGACCCCCCAAATTTAAGGGGGATGTCCGAGGTACCCCCAAATTTTAGGGGGGGGTGTCGGCTATAATCGGAATTTTGGGGGACCACCCCACACCAACAAAACACTAAAACAAAACACAACCCACCCTCAAAAACCGTATAACCCTGCACAATATATTAGGTTCCCTTTTTCTGAAGTTTGTGATTTTTTATCTCAATCTTACGTTCTTTTATTTGTATGAATGTTTTTTTAATTGATTGTACAATAGTGTCTTTGTATATTGTACTGATATTCGTTAAAACGTGTGCAATAAAATGTTAATATATCTACTGGTACATTAGTTGACTTAAAACAAACAGTGTTAAACAAACAGTGCGCTTTCTACTATTAATAAACAGTGCGCTGTTTCGGATTTTGTTTTCGATTTTGAAAATAGACGATTTTGTTTTTTAAACTTTTAGCGTTGAAATACTTGAAACCTAGGCATTTGCAACCAAAATATCATTTTTTGTTATTTCGAGTTTAGTCTGGCTGCGCGTTATTCGCTTTTCCGGCTTAGGAATATTTGGAGGCTTATAAACCTTTTTCACAACCGTATCCTCGTTCCTTTTGAAAACTACTTTCCAATTTTCAGGAGATAAACCCTCACGTAATACATAAAAAGTTATTTTTACCTAACCTATCTCTTTCTTTGTAAATATCGGCATTTTTTTCTCTCATTTAAAGTACAACTCGGTCTACAATAAATCCCAGAGTACTGAGCGTGATTTTGAAGGACTTTGCTGCAGCTAAGTATTTTATTTCTGTCTGCACTTTGCTCGAAACGGAGTTTTAATAAACGGTTTGGAAAGCGCGGCGATGACTGACCCATCCTGAAAGCTTTAACTGGCTTTGGAGGAGAAGACCCAACTATTGCAAATAGAATGCTGTAAAGAAGGCGCCAAAAAGCTTCCATATCGGCAGTTTCAGGCACACCTTTCAAGACCAAAAACTTTCCATTGTTCTTGCGTTCGTTTTCCTCCACAACCATAGGTCCCACCAAAGATTCCAGTTCAAATCGAGAAACCGGCTGGACCTTCCGCTTTCTTTGACGTTTTCTTTTCGGCTTCTGCAACTGAAATGGCTCCTCGTTACCTGTGACCTCGCAGTCAGGATCTGTATCGTTGCCGTGCTGGGCCAGTGCATTCCAGCTGTGCGATGCGAGCATTTAAAGCGGCTATCTTTTAAGCTAAGAGCGAAGCTCCTTTGAACAAAATGTACATGCAAAAATGACAGTAGGAGCCAAGGTTTGCGAAGAGCTTATTGTCCAATCCGGTGCATAGTATATGAAAGAGAATGCTACAAAATTTTCAGTACTCAAAGTTGTTGACCCCTTCCTACGATTGGTAAAATGCAAATGCCGCAGTTCTGTCATTTGCCAGTTGATGGCGTCAATTAAAAAAATGAGTCATCTCTTTCAACAGAAGATTAGTCCAAATATTAATATTATAAGCACATTGTGTATTTCTTTTTTTGTCGTGTTTTTTTAACAAAATATGTGTTATTTTGTGTGCATGTACATTTATTATATCTTGAGTTTTTTTAAGTTTTATACTGTATTTTTCACGATTTGCTTTTTTAGGAGCTGTCTCTTTGGAAAAATCTAAAGAATATTTTTTTCTTTTCCACGACTTTCGATCGGGATATGGTAAAACTGCTCCTGGTGTCTCTGGCAAAAATGAGCAAGATTAAAAGCGTGACGTTGAAAAAGTGCACTTTTCTTCGTGCCAAAGACGACGCAAAAATAAAACTCCTCTGCGTGGGAAAGCACATTAACTATGTCAAAGACTAATTTTATTGATCGATTGGTTTGCTAAAAATTAGTTTTTAAGTTAAATGCATCATTAGTATATTTTTATCATTGATGCTTCTTAAAGATTTGCCATATTTTAAACTTTTTAACTTTCTTAATAGTCGAAGAAATTTCATATGCCATAATTATACTTCAAAGATTTTTTTAAACTCAAAGTTAAATTAAACGTCTTCACAAATTGCTGTTAAAATAACTTAAAACGTACTTTATAGAGAATCACGACGGTTAATTCAATGTATACAAAGGTCTCGAGAAGAATTGAAAATAATTTGCATAAGACCAGAAAAAAATTTTTTTTAAGAAATGTTTTATGTTTATGTTATTTTCGTAAGTTATGATCGTGCTTTTTTTGTTAACCAACGTCATATACAAATTATTTTTAAATCTACTCGAGACCTTTGTGTACATTGAATTAATCGTCGTGATTCTTCATATATAAATTAGCCCTAGACTATTTATTTAAGGAGTTGAGACCTGGAGCTTCTAAGTTCTTTCCACGTTAATTGACCGGTGCTTTGGAACTCCTTTCGCTTTCCAGAGCACCGGAGCATTTTGTTTGGCGGTAGGGTACATCACTAATATTTATGCCTTTAAAAAATTATTTCGAGATTTGCGATACCTGTTTTCTGTTTTGTTTTTCTGAATTTTGAATGAAATATGAGAATGCTAATCTTTATTGCTGAATATACGTTTTTGTATTTTGATAATATTTGTGATTTGGTTTTTAATGATTTTTTAGCTATGGTAATTAAAAAGACCTTAAAAATTAAAATTGTAATAGTAATATATATATTTTATCTGTTTTCCGCTCAAAACTTTTAAATTTCAGAAAAACAAAACAGAAAACAGGTATCGCAAAACTCGAAATAATTTTTTAAGCATCAATAATAGTGATGTACCCTACCGCCAAATAAAATGCTCTGGAGCTCTGGAAAGCGAAAGGAGTTCCAAAGCACCGGTCAATTAACGTGGAAAGAACTTAGAAGCTCCAGGTCTCAACTCCTTAAATAAATAGTCTAGGGCTAATTTATATATGAAGAATCACGACGATTAATTCCATGTACACAAAGGTCTCGAGTAGATTTAAAAATAATTTGTATATGACGTTGGTTAACAAAAAAAGCACGATCATAACTTACGAAAATAACATAAACATAAAACATTTCTTAAAAAAAATTTTTTCTGGTCTTATACAAATTATTTTCAATTCTTCTCGAGACCTTTGTATACATTGAATTAACCGTCGTGATTCTCCATAAAATACGTTTTAAGTTATTTTAACCGCACTTTGTGAAGACGTTTAATTCAACTTTGAGTTAAAAAAATCTTTTAAGTATAATTTATGGCATATGAAATTTCTTCGACAATTAAGAAAGTTAAAAAGTTTAAAATATGGCAAATCTTTATGATAAAAATATACTAATGATGCATTTGACTTAAAAACCAATTTTTAGTAAACCAATCGATCAATAAAATTAGTCTTTGACATAGTTAATGTGCTTCCCCACGCAGAGGAGTTTTATTTTCGCGTCGTCTTTGGCACGGAGAAAAGTGCACTTTTTCAACGTCACGTTTTTAATCTTGCTCATTTTTGCCAGAGACACCAGGAGCAGTTTTACCATATCCCGATCGAAAGTCGTGGAAAAGAAAAAAATATTCTTTAGATTTTTCCAAAGAGACAGCTCCTAAAAAAGCAAATCGTGAAAAATGCAGTATAAAACTTAAAAAAACCCAAGATATAATAAATGTACATGTACACAAAATAACACATATTTTGTTAAAAAAACACGACAAAAAAAGAAATACACAATGTGCTTATAATATTAATATTTGGACTAATCTTCTGTTGAAAGAGATGACTCTTTTTTTAATTGACGCCATCAACTGCAAATGACAAACTGCGGCATTTGCATTTTACCAATTGCGGAAGGGGAGAACAACTTTGAGTACTGAAAATTTTGTAGCATTCTCTTTCATATACCATGCACCGGATTGGACAATAACTCTTTCGCAAGTTTGGCTCCTACTGTCATTTTTGCATGTACATTTTGTTCTAAGGAGCTTCGGTCTTTACCGCAACAGATAGCCGCTTTAAATGCTCGCATCGCACAGCTGGAATGCACTGGCCCAGCACAGCAACGATACAGATCCTGACTGCGAGGTCACAGGTAACGAGGAGCCATTTCAGTTGCAGAAGCCGAAAAGAAAACGTCAAAGAAACCGGAAGGTCCAGCCGGTTTCTCGATTTGATCTGGAATCGCTGGTGAGACCTATGGTTGTGGAGGAAAACGAACGCAAGAACAATGGAAACTGCTGATATGGAAGCTTTTTGGCGCCTTCTTTACAGCATTCTATTTGCAATAGTTGGGTCTTCTCCTCCAAAGCCGGTTGAAGCTTTCAGGATGGGTCAGTAGTCATCGCCGCGTTTTCCAAACCGGCTATTAAAACTCCGTTTCGAGCAAAGTGCAGACAGAAATAAAATACTTAGCTGTAGCAAAGTCCTTTAAAATCACGCTAAGTACTCTGGGATTTATTGTAGGCCGAGTTATACTTTAAATGAAAGAAAAAAAATTGCCGATATTTACAAAGAAAGAGATAGGTTAGGTAAAAATAACTTTTATGTATTACGTGAGGGTTTATCTCCTGAAAAGTGGAAAGTAGTTTTCAAAATGAACGAGGATACGGTTGTGAAAGAGGTTTATAAGCCTCCAAATATTCCTAAGCCGGAAAAGCAAATAACGCGCAGCCAGACTAAACCCGAAAATAACAAAAAAATATATTTTGGTTGCAAAGGCTTAAGTTTCAAGTATTTTAACGCTAGAAGTTTAAAAAACAAAATCTTGCTTTCTTTCAAAATCAAAACAAAATCCGAACAGCGCACTGTTTATTAATAGTTGTTTTTTAAGACTGTTTTTTTAATAATAATGTACCAGTAGATATATTAACATTTTATTGCACACGTTTTAACGAATATCAGTACAATATACAAAGACACTATTGTACAATCAATTAAAAAAACATTCATACAAATAAAAGAACGTAAGATTGAGATAAAAAATCACAAACTTAGAAAAGAAAACCTAATATATTGTGCAGGTTATATATTTCTTGGGTTTTTTGTTTTAAATTTTAAACCATTAGAACGGGTTGCGGTTTTTTTAAAAATTCTAAGATATTTGTTTATTATCATCCAGTTTATTATTAAGTACCTCATAACAAAAAACTAAATTGGTTTTATTCTTCAGCTTTAAACACTTCCAAGCTCTAAAACGCTCAGTGTATTCTGTTTTTGGTATTTGGCAGCAGGCAAAGAGTCTTCGCGTGAAAGTACGCTTATACTTGCTCAATAAGTGTAATATTTGCTCAATAAGTGTAATATTCTTTATATTGAGGAGACCAAACAGAGGTATCACGTTCCACAAAAGGCGTTAAAAATCCTTTGAACGCTTGAATAAAATTTTCAGTAACTTTTAAAACTCACACTTCAACTCAAAAATAATTTATGAGTTGCTAAATTGAGCTAGTATAAACATTAGCTTGGTGTACCAAAGTCTGTAATTTTACATAAACATCGAAAATGAACACAAACTTATTTATTACAGACACATACTTTTACCTTAATTATGCGCTTTAGGCATAATCAACAAATATAAGCATTGGTTTGGTGTGCCAATGTCTTTCCATTAACGTATTTAGCAAAGATTACTTAATTATTACCATACAAACAATTTTACCTTAATGATGCGTTCCATGGCAATTCCATGAGTCGGTACATTGAATAAATATAAGCATTGGACCGGCGGATCAAAATCTTTAACCCTATTCAGTATTCTCATGTCGGAGTTGATTGACTGACTGTGGAAACCCAAGCCCAACTTCTGTACTTTTAATTTTTCCATCGTCCGCAAAAATGCGTCTGCTCCAGGGTCGTTCATTGGAAACTTTTGAACTCCCAAACAGCTAATTTTCGTCTGTAAAAAATAGTGGTATCTCAGTTATTTTTTCTAGTTTATGGCAATTTCAAATTGTATTAATTATCAACATGGATAGAACGTTATTTTGCTTATATGAACTATTATAACTAACTTTTTCGTGGTTAACTTATTTTCAACATGCTTTCTTAACCATAGATGCATGAGTTTTTAAAACTAATTTCTAGCTGTTTCTTACTAATACTCGCTGATACTCTAGCTAAAAGTTATATTTTAAACAAACAGTTATCTAAATAAAGTCCAGCGTTAAAATTCAAAATTCAATGTTTTGTTTCTCAATTTCTTTCCTCTTTTTGTGATGGTTTGGTTTGGGTTTTGTCAATCACGCTTGCGGTGTCTGAAATCATTTTATGGGCATGGTTTACATGGTTTTGACTGATATTATATTTGACTAATATTTTGGGTATATTATTGCAGTCTGGTTGTGGGTTTCAGTTGTCAAACGCGTTTGTCTTTTTTCTTTTTTTTTGGTTTTGTTTATGTAAAAGGTACATGCAAATTTAATTTCAAGTGCATTTTTAACTAGCTGCTGTTTCTTGTTATTTTAAGAAAATAAAATTCAATTCAATTTTATTTAAAATTTAATTCCTCAATTTTTTTCTTCTTAAACTTCCGATACTAACATTAATAGTTTTACTACTATTTTTTTTTTATTTTCCAAATGAAAATATATAATGTAATAAAAAGTATCACAATATCCAAAGCTTTTAAATGTCAGTACCTGCTGAATACAATTCCAAATTTTAGTTTCTATAAACGGCTGTTTAATCCCGTCTGTTTGAACACGCACAGCTAATTCATCTGCCAAACATATTGCTATCCATCGAATTGTCTAAAATCCAATTTTTCATTTTTGATCGTTTCTTTAACATTAACATAAAAATACAAATTTTTATATCAGAAATAGCATTAGCCCGGTAAAAGCGGTTTTTGAATCCACCGTAAGATTGCAAGCAAGTAGGAACCATTAAAACCTACCTCAAAGGCAGGTAAGAGGCAGGATGGAAGCATTTAGAAGGTTGTAAAAATATCTTAGAAACAGGGAGTCAAAACTGCCTTGGAGGTAGGTGGTGTTGCCTCTTATGTTAAAGCAAACCCATGTTAGGAGGCAGGTAGGAGGCAGGTAAACTGGCCTTCGGGGTAGTTAGCAAGTAGGGTGGAGGTAAGTAAGTTAGTTATGGATGCAAGTAGGAAGCAGGTTGGTGGCAGGTAGGAGGCACGTTGAAGGGAGGTATAAGGCAAAAAAAATTTGATGGGGTAGGTGAGAGTCAGATAAAATCTGCCTTCCCAATTAAGGCACACCGTCTACAGTTGTAAAACGCTAAAATTGTCTAAAATCTCAGTTTTCTATTTTTTTATTGTCTACTTTCACCATTAACATAAAGAAACAGTATTTGGTATCAGAACTACATAACAAAAATTTATACATATTCGTTTTTAAAATATGAATGTTGTAATTGTTTAAAAAACAGCTTACATTTAGATGTACTTTCTAATAGAAGCGAAACTGATGTGTAAATCCTAGTTCTAATTAGTTTTTTTTAAAAAAGTGCGAAAATTATATATTCTGGTCTAATGCAAAGTCACCCTGGCATTTTAAGAAATCTAAAATGTCATATGGTATTCGTTATCCCGTTATCACGTTTTGCTCCGCGGTATAAGTTGTCGGAGGAACTAAATATTCCCGCCGTTTAGACGTCCTACCCTAGCAAACTCACGGAACACATCTTTTTTATGATCGCGCCATTCTTTGCGTTGATTGGCTGCGCTCGTCGTTGTTCTGTGAAAGTGACGTGAGCAATCGTCAGTTAACCATATATAGGGTGGAAAACGACGCCCTTCGCCCTTTACTCACAAACATGATCTAATTAAATATATGATATTATTTTATTTAATATTGTATATTTTGTGATAATATATTCTATTTTCTGACTTAAATAATGATTTATCTAATCGCTAAGTTTGTTCTTAAATTATTACTGTTTGTTTTGATTCGCGAAGAAAGGGAGAGCGCGGAAGTGTTGATTGCTCACGTCACTTTCACGAAATGAGGCTCCACCAGCGCAGCTAATCAGCGCAAAGAATGGCGTGATCATCACAAAAAGATCTCCTTGGTGATTATGACCGGTTCTGCGTTCATTGCTTGTTAAAAATTCAAATTCTGAATCTTTATTGGCTGATTTTTTAAGACCTTCTAACAACTAACAATTTCCGATTAAAAAGCCGGTTTGGGCCAGAGTGGTCACATGCATTACAAAATTTCACTACACTAAAACATTTTTCCGATAATTCACAAATTCAATGTTTGCAAAACTAGAGCTTGAAAACAGCTTTATTTAAAAGCAGCATTAAGGAACGCAGTGAAAATGTTTGTTCACGCGTTACTAACATAATTTAAGCCAACTCAGAATTAAAAGTCGTTTAATTATACACTTGTGTTATCATACAGAATCATAAAAAATATTAGTTGTTTAATATATAGGTATTTTATACTCGCAACTGCAAACAAAGTAACTAATATTATTATTATTATTAGTAAAATAACTTTATACTCGTTTAACTTTTGAACTTTATTTTGCGCCTTTATTTAATTTACATAATTGCTTCTGCATGTCTAAAATGCGTAGGACTTAAAGGTATAAACTATTTCAATCTGTTTGCTTATTTGTTCCTTAGTCCTTTGGCATCAAAAATAGCGGGCGAGTTACACTGTGAGATCTTAAATCGTTTGCAATTTTACTGAAAAATTTTAGAATGCATAATTTCTGCTGCCATTACGTTTATTAATTGATTTTGTCCATTGGACGACAAACAATAATGAGCTATTATTGACAGTTACAGAGAGGCAAATAGGCAGAATAGCAAAACGGTTACTGCAGCTACAAATAATTCGCGCATAGCTGAATATTTTTTTCATTTTTTTTCATGGTATTACAACAGCTGCGCAGTCACTCCTCAGGATCCAATATTACCAAAATATATAACATAATAATAAAGGAAAAATATGTGACTTCATATATTTCGCAGACACATTGAGTGATTTTATTAGGGCGCGCCCTAATAAGAGTGCGCTTTTATTAGGGCACTCGGATGTGCTAATTAGGGCCCTGTTAGGGCGTGTAAGAGTTCTTATTAGGGCGCGCCCTTATTAGAACACCATGGCCCTAATAAGGGCGCACCCTTATTAGCACACTTATCGATTTTCAAAAAAAAAATTATTTATAAGTCTGCTTTATGCAACCGTTGTCGGAGCTGCGATGGCTCAGCACTAAGCAACTGACGGGTTCAAATCCCGCGGACAGTAGGTTTTTTTAAAAGTTTTTCTTTACAAAAAATTGTCAATCTTATTTTTTGTTTTATTATTTTTCTTTTAATTTAACATGAGTAGCCCACCAAAAAATAGTCGTTTATTTTTGTTATGGCTTTTTGGAATTTATACTTGCATTTGATACACTATAAAAATTAAGTAGTTTAGCCTTCCAATTTAGTTTTTGTTCAAATGGAAAAGGTGTGAAAAGTTTATTTTGCTGAAAATTATGGTATGACCCTAAATAATTAGGACCCTCGTAGTAAAATCAATTTTCTTATAAAAAAAACAACTGTTTCGTTTCCGTGCTCCCTTATATTTTTTTCTTTAAAATTAAGACTGACTATTCGCATTTTATTTAATGCACAAGTAAATCTTATCATTAAAAAGCAAGTATAAGATAAGTATTTATTCATTTTCACAAAAACTAACAGTAAACGAATTAGTTTTAAGTTTGTCATATAGCTCATATTTCAACAGGATTAACATTTAAAAAATTTTTAGGTTAGTTTCTAATGTTATGGTGTACAGAATGCGATAAGTATAATTTTCAACACACAGTAACAAAAAGAAACAACTATTTTTTTTGGTGGGCTACTCATGTTAAATTAAAAAAAATATTAAAACAAAAAAAAAAGATTTAAATTTTTTTATGACAATTTTTTATAAAGAAAAAATGTTAAAAAATCCACCGTCCGCGGGATTCAAACCCGTTACTTGTTCAGTGCAAGGCCGAATCACTGCCACTGAGCCATCGCAGCTGTGACAGCAGTGGCATAAAACAGACTTATAAATAATCTTTTTTTCCTGAACATCGATAAGTACGCTAATAAGGGCGCGCTTTTATTAGGGCCATGGTGTGCCAATAAGGGCGCGCCCTAATAAAAGCGCCCTTTTATTAGGGCGCGCCCTAATAAGATCAGTCATGGTGTCTGAGAAATATATGAAGTCACATATTTTCCTTTATTATTATGTTATATATTTTTGATATTACTAGCAAAAAATTTATAAGTATTTCTGTAATAATAAAATTATAATCTAAAAGTAAACCCAACGTGGCTGCAACAGTTGTTCGTCCGATTAAAAAATGTCCCCATTAAGTAACCACTCAAATCAGGAGAATCTGACGTCACTTTATCAAACAAATACTCTATATTAAATCGAATTTAATTGGCTGATAAAGTGACGTCAAATTCTCGTGGTTTTTTATAATGATCAGATAACAGTACTAATATTTTACTATGCAAACTGCAGTGCTTTTGCAATCTTTTTTTGATGAAAATGGGTTAATCATTAATCAATAAATGTCAAAAAATAATTAATAAATGACCAAATACCAATAGTAATTGCTCCCCTGCTTCCGGTCCCAGGGCTTCATTTTGATAAATAAACAACTGGTCGACTTTGGGTAGTTTGACGTCAGGACAGTCAGGGTTCCTGTAGGGAGCCACCACTGTCAGTTCCAAAATGTGGGAAGCTTCAGGGTTAGTGGCTAAATTATTAAAAGCCTAAAAACTTCATGAAGTATTATTGTGATGATTGGTAGCTATAAGTTTTCTTCCATGGGAACGATAGTTGAGAAATCAGTGGGCACTGAAGGTAGTCAGTGGCAAATCCAGAGTTTTGAAAGCAAAGCTTCGAAATGCAGGGGCAAAACCAATGCGGACACGCTACTAAACAAATGCGGCGCGATTTTTAAACAAAGAGACGCGCGCGACGGCATAAAAAAGCACGACAACATAAGAAGCTACCTGAAACTAATATGGTAAAAGACTTAGGTGTATTCATCACTAGTGACTTAAAGTTTTCAGTACATTGTAAAAAAATAGCAAGTAAAGCTTTAAAAACAGTTTACTTAATTTTTAGATGTTTCAAATCACAATCCATTAAAAACTATCTAATTGCTTATAAAAGTTTTGTGCGTCCTACTGTTGAGTACGCAAGTGTTGTTTGGAATCCATATATGGCTAAGGATAAATACATTTTAGAAAAATCCAACGTTATTTTATTAAACGAGTTTTTAAGGTTTGCAAATTAAAAGATACTGGATATATAAACAGACTAAATACACTTAATCTAGAAACTTTAGAGAAAAGAAGAGAAAAGATGGATATGTTTGAAACATTTAAAATCTTAAATCAACTTGTAAATTTAAACCCTGAGAAATATTTTGTTCCTAACCCTAATCCAACCAGAGGACATTCAAAAAAACTCAAAAAAGAACACTCAAGAGTCAATTGCCGAAAATACAGTTTTTTTAGTAGAGTTATAAGTAAATGAAATTATCTAAATGAAAATCAAGTCAGTTCTAAAACATTGTACCAATTTAAAAAATCTTTGAAGAATTAACTCATGGTAATAATGACTAAATAAAGAGCTTTACTTTTCTAAAGCCTTTAGTCATTTTTTTTCTAGTAAGTCTAAATCAGCCAGGTCTTCTCTCAACTTTGTGATCTGTGTTTTTGTAACTCAACTGGGTTGCAATCACATTTGTGTTTGTGTTTTTTATTGTTTTCTTGATGTATTACTAGAAAAATAAAAATCTTAAATCTTAAAATCTTAAACATCTGGCGGGTTCTTTTTTTAGGATAGAATTATAGTCTATACAAAAACGATGCGGACTGGCGACAAAACTAGAACTTTGAAATGTTATATAACCATAACGGAGGTGAGAATATGTGCGGGACATACATGGGAGCATAGCTTAGACTCTTGGCTATCTTTTTAAAGGGTTAGAAAAAAATGTTTTTTGATGACGCCATCAGTACAGCCGATGCGGTAAAAAAACCTGGTCCCAAAAAAACAAAACTTTTTTATTAGTACGAGATAAGAAACACCGGTTGGTATGCTGTTAAAATATACTTTTCTGAGTTTTTTCTGAAAGTTTGAGCGAAATCGGCTTGCTCGAATTTTTTTTATAATGCGTTAAATGCGCGCGGTTTTCGCGATTTTTCGTGAATTTTTGCCACGCTAATACACTGTCCGAATTATATATTTTGTTTTGCTTCCTGCTCAAAGCAAAAATATATAATATAACGAAAAATGTGCAACTCCTATATAAAAAAGTACGGAAAAGGTGGCCTTTATAATGAGCCTCTCCATTTAAATGACACTCTCCATAATAATGGCAAAGTAGCCATTTTAATGCGGGAAAATATGCTGTTCGCCTACGTTATTCAGCACAAATGTGCGCGGATCAATACAAACATTTTATTTCATTTGGGGGGTTCGGGCCCCTTTAGCATAAAAAGACACAGGGGCAAAAATCACACATCCTAATAAAAAAAACACTATTATGGAGGGAAAGAACCACTAAAAAAAGAAAACCCACTTGGACTCTACTTCTTTACATAGTAATAGAAGAATTCCACATATTTCCTAATCTTTTTTGCTCAAAGTTTGTACAATATTGATTTTATTGCTATATATTAAATGTCCGCCAATTTTTATTCCTTACTTTTGACTTAAAATTTTTTTTTTGGGGGTTAAGCCTTACGCATACATGGGCCCGGGGGGGCTAGTGGGGCCAAACACCCCCCCCAAAAATTTTTTTCAGAATTTTTTTAAAAACCATCAAAAATGGGGGGGGGGTAAAATTTAACACACCCCACGAATTTTGATATATTGTTTGTGAAAAAAAACCTTATATTAAATGAGTAGGGTCTTTAGACTGCCTCCAAACGTAAGTAGCGTTTGAGGTCAAATTGAAAATCTGGACCTTTTTTGCGAGGCTAGAAATAGGTTTTATCGATTTTTATTTTGGGCTCCAAGCTCCCTTGGCTTCATCGACCCTAAACCTAAGTTTACAATAAGCTGTCAAAAATGCGAATTTGAAATTTAGAAGAATTCTAAGCCCGTATGCTGGCAGCAGCAAACCTTTAAATTAAAAACTTTTCCAAAAAATAAGCCTTAAAAGTTTTTTTTTTGAATTTCCAGGTTATTTTGTTAGAAAAATATATTTTCAAAGTTAAAATCCTACTACAAAATTTCCAAACGTCGCAGCTAAAAAATGCTCTTTTTTTGTGTTTTCTAACTTGCAAACATGTTTTCCCGTTTGTCAACACAAAAACAAATGTTTGATAACTATGTCTCTTACCTTTTGCCAATATCCCAATGTAATTTTTTAAAGTAATGCTATTTTTCGTGTAAAAACGTTTGAATCCGCAATCTGGTCTGAATTGCGTCATTTTATTGGGAAAGAGCCAATAAAAATCATCAATTATGACGTAATAACAAAAATTTGCATGACGTAAGGAAGTATTTTGGAATTTCAACGAAAATTTATGTTGCGTTTTCATGGGGTTATTTGGACCATTTTCTAATATTTATAAAAACTAAAAAAGAATAAATTAATCAAAATAAAGTTAAAAAATCGTAGGCTGAAGGGCGAACCGCAGCAGAAAAAATAAAAAATGAACACTGAGAATTAAAAATAAGTATAAAAAAGTTTTTAGGAGATTATGTAACCAATTATTAGTTAGTAAGGTCAGACGTTTCCTTTTACGTGATACTTTCTAAGAACGAGTGGTCTACTTTCCAAATCATTTTTATAAATTCATCTTTAATCTTTTAAAGTTTATTATTGTTGTAAAACTTTTTAATTTAAAGGTTCGCTGCTGCCAGCATATGGGCTTGGAATCCTTCCACATTTCAAATTCGTCTTTTTGACAGCTTATTGTAAGCTTAATATTAGGGTTTTTTACACAAACAATATATCAAAAGTCGTCATATGTGATAAATTTTACATTTTTGATGGTTTTGAAAAAAAAATTTGAAAAAAATTTTGGCATTCGTGTTTGGCCCCCCCTAGCCCCAGGGGGGTCAACCCCCAATAAAAAATTTTTAGGTCAAAAGTAAGGAATAAAAACTGGCGGACATTTAATATATAACAATATGATCAATATCTTACACACTTTGAGCAGGAAGCAAAACAAAATATATAATTCGGAGAGTGTATTAGCGTGGCGAAAATTCCCGAAAAATCGCGAAAACCGCGCGCATTCAACGCATTATAAAAAAATCCGAACGAGCCGATTTCGCTCAAACTTTTAGAAAAAACTCAGAAAAGTATGTTTTAATAGCATACTAAGCGGCGTTTCTTATCTTGTACTAATAAAAAAAATTGTTTTTTTGGGACCAGGTTTTTTTTTACCCCATCGGTTGTAGTGATGACGTCATCAAAAAACATTTTTTTCCTAACCTTTTCAAAAGATAGCCAAGAGTATAAGCTATGCTCCCATATATGCCCCGCACATATTCTAACCTCCGTTATGGATACATAACAATTTAAAGTTTGAGTTTTGTCGCCAGTCCGCATTATTTTTGTATAGACTATAGTTTGATTAAAAACAATGCATATCTACCAGCGTGTTATGATTAATTTGAGAAGCTTCAGGGTAAGTGGCTAAAAGACCATACAAGCTGGTCCAGTAATGCTATGGTAACTGAAGTAATCCTACAGTAAACAAAAATAATTCTACAGTAACGCTGCGCGTGGCTTTTTTCGCTGGAATTTGTTTAATAACGCGCCCAAGCCTATCATTCCCACGGAGCAAAACAGATGACATATTTACAAATACTACAGAAAATTTTGAGGGTCTTTAAAATTTTGATGTGAATTTAGGTGCTTTTATTTAACTAACAATATTTCAAAAAATTAAAGTAAATATTACCAATGAGCTGGAGAAATTTCCCAAAATTCTTCCCATGTCCTTTGTACCACCATCGATCAAACTGTATTGATGGCGATATAAATGCTTCCATCGGATTGACCGATTCTAAATTTTCGTCGGTCGCAGAAAAACTAAAATAATATATAAAACTGTTTCTTTAGTATGTAAATAAAAATGAAAGGTTATGTCTTTATTGAATTCATTCAAACATTTGGACAAACCGAGCTGTCATCATCAGTAAGATCTTACTGATAATCATAATCGTGGTTTGTCAAAATGTTTAAGTGAATCTTATAAAATCAGTATCCTTTGTTTTTAAATGGCATCTCCATATTAAGGGCATAGCAGCAATTTAATTCGCGCGAATTAAAATTAAGCGGAAGCCATTGTAAAAGCATAACTTAGTTTTATTTTTGTGCAAGTTTAATACTGCCTGGGCCGAAAAATTTCATGTGGCCCAGAGAGTAATACACTTGTCAGTATATATGAAATGAAATTAAATACTATCATGGGTGGCGCGGGAGTGCCACGGGGTGATTTAGCCCAGGGGCGCCACGCCAACCATAATTAGAGAACGTGGGTAAATTTTAAAATTCATGTTCATCTCCTTCTTCTTCTTCTTATTATTATTCTTATTATTATTATTATTATTCTAACGCTCATTTACCTTGAAATCGATATTCTTCCTTCGTTACTAATTGATCAAAAATAAACATGGCCTTATTGGAAAGAAGAAAGAATTACGCAACTTTCTTAGGAGCCACTGTTTTCAATTAGGTCCTTGTTATCAATTTGTTGATCAAAATAATAAATTGAAAAATAGCAAAATAAAAACTTCTAACCGCACAATAACAGCCTTTTGGCAACAATAAGGATTTTACAGAGCAGACAACGGACAGCTCCTCATGGAAACTGCTCAATAACAGCAGACGGCTATGCTTGGTTGCTATTGGTGGCGGAAACCGCACAGCGCCATTGATTTCAACCGCGCGGAAAACGGTGAAAACAATAAATAATTATTTGTTAATTCTTAATTTACTAATGAAAAAAATTAATTTAATAGTTTTCTTTCAAAAAAAAAATATAATAATAATTGCAATTATCAGTGGCGCAGGAAGCCACGCGGCAGTATAGCCAACTACCAATTTAACCAACTACCATATAATTAGAGAACTTGGATAAATTTTGTCTATGTAATTCATGTCTCTGTTCTCCATGTGATTATGGTTGAATTATATCTGGCTGACGCTGAAAATTAGAATGCAGACATGAGGGGACCAATTAAAATTGTGCGGTAATGACGTTTTTTTAAAACAATAAATAAGAACGCAGAATTTTTTTTAATTCCACCTTTTTACAAAATATACAAGAATTAAACCATATTTAGCCTATTAAAAAATTTGCATTTGGGTTTTAAATTAAGTAAATTGATAAATTGATAAATAATTATTAAAATACGGGATTTGATTTTTATGATTAAACCGATTTCGTTGAAAATTTTCAATGGCTTTGTTGTTAAATAGTCGATTCAGTACTGCAATTTTCGCGGTCAGCTAGATTTTATTTGCCTATAATAGATTTTTTTCAAACGCTTAAATCTTAAAATCGATATTCCTCCGTTGGTACTGATTTATCAGAAATAAACATGAGCTCTTTAGAAAGGGTAAAAAATCGCGCAAAAATTTTTTAAGAGCCATTTTTTTCAGTGTCCAAATTCAAAATTTAAATTGTTGACAACATAATTTTAAAGTCCTATTAATAATCAAGCACTATTAGAAATTTATATGATTGCATAGCACTTTTTTTATATTTAATTTAAAAATTCAATTTATCAACCATAAATAAAGAAGGAAGAACGTCGGCAAAGTTTTTCACATCGTAATTTTCACGAAAAATACGTTTTCTATTGATAATATTAAAACTGTTAAAACATTATATCTCGGCAACGGATTAATTATAAACATATGTCATTCAGCAGTTAATACTATACTATAAAAGGTTATTTCTTTAGTTTGATTTAAAAAGTGGTAGACTAGTATTGAAAAATGCTCTTAGGATAGAGCAGGAAAAAGGGGCGATTTCTCCCCGGGCGTGTGTTTAGACGGAAATGATGTGGACTAAAGGCAATCCAACGTGGCTGCAACAGTTGTTCGTTGGATAAACAAATGCCCCCGTTAAATAACCACTCAAATCACGAGAATGTGACGTCACTTTATCAAACAAATACTTGATATTAAATCGAATCTAATTGGCTGATAAAGTGACGTCAGATTTTCGTGATTTGAATGGTTACTTAATGGGGGGGGCATTTTTTAATCCAACAAACAACTGTTGCAGCCACGTTGGGTTTACCTTTAGTCTTAGATGGACATTATTTGCATAAGAAGTTTGTATTTGATTTGGTCGGCTGCCCCCTGAGAAAAAAATTTTTACCATCTGATAATAATTTATTTATACGTTGAACTAATTACGCAGCATTTTTTTAATTACATTGCATTACATTCATTTTTTAATCTGACGAAATAACAATTAAAAAAAAATTATACTCACAGCAATCTTTGACAAGCACGAAATTGCACATTTTCAAATTTATAGTTGTTTCTTACACATGCAAGTACAGTATAACTTTCGAATTAAAAAAATTCCGATTTCGCGCTTGTCAAATACTGCTGTGAGTATAATTTTTTCAATTGTTATTTCATCAAATTAAAAAAATGCAATGTAATGTACTGTAATTAAAAAAGTGCTGTGTAATTAGTTCAACGTATAAATAAATTATTATCATATAGTAAAAATTTTTACTCAGTGGCCATCCGGCCATACCAAATATAAACTTCTTATGGTGCAAATATGGTCCATTTGAGACTAGTCCACATCTTTTGAATGAATGAATGAATTTCCTTTATTATTACTTTTCAAACAAAATAAATACGAACACACAAATAATTTTATATCAATACAAATTTTCAATGAATATATAGCAAGAACAGAAACAAACTACTTAATTGTTTGAATAATGTATAATAAAGGGAAGGAAGACACAGAGCTTAGAGCTACTTAACGTGTCTGTCAAATTTAGTAATGTTTTCAAAACTTATATTTTTAATTTTGCTTTTAAAAATATTTAAGGTTTTTGAGTTTATCACAGATTCGGGTAAATTATTCCAATACCTTGCTACTCTGTTAGGGTATGAATAATAAAAAGTGTCGTTTTTTGCAATTGGTATAGAAATTTTTTTGCTATTGTCATTTTTGCCCTTGTAAATACCCCATTTAAAAAATTCTTGAAATTGTAATTCACCAAGATTATTTATAATTGAATAGCATAAACTAAGATCTGTATTAATCCTTCGCTCTTCTAATGATTTCAATTTAAGGAAATCTAGTCTTTGAATATAATTAAGGTTTTGATCAAGATTACACTTAGCAAACAATCGTCTTGTAAAGGTACGTTGTACCTGCTCAACGCGATCAATATCCTTGCATAGGTATGGTGACAATACTGGAGTGCAATACTCCAGAATTGGACGCACAAACGAGCAATATGCGGTTAACAAAGCGTTTACAGTTTTAGTCTGAAAGCATCGGAAAACTGTGTTGAGCGTTTGATATGCTTTTTTAGCAATATAGTTTCAATGAGCGGTTTGTTTGAGCCCATCAGAAACTAATACACCCAGATCCTTAGCTTCTTTATTTATTATTAATGGTTGTTTATTAATCAAAATAGGCAATTTTGGATTTTTACTCCCCATGTGAACTATACAACATTTTTCAGTTGCTATTTGGAGCTGCCATTTTGCAGCCCATTTTACAAGGCTATTAACAGAAGATTGTAACAAATAATTATCCTCATCTGATTTACGTATATGATATAATTTGACGTCGTCGGCAAAAAGCTTACAATTTACATCTGGGATTTCTTCAGGAAGGTCGTTTATAAAAACTAAAGATAGCAAAGGTCCAAGAACGGACCCCTGAGGGACCCCAGATAAAACTTCACAGTAATTAGAAGCAATTTCTTGAATAACTACTTTTTGTTTACGATTTAACAAAAACGCTGAAATCCAAAAATAAACATCTCCATTTATTCCATATGTTGATAATTTTGACAGCAGTTTTTGATGGGACACGGAATCAAAGGCTTTACTAAAATCTACATAAACGGTATCAATTATAAGTTTATTTTCAATTGCTTTATTCCAGTCAACAAAAGATTCCAAAAGTTGAGAGCAAGTGGATTTTTTTGAAGAAATCCATGTTGAGCTTTTGTTATAATATTGAAACGTTTAAAAAATCCAAATAATTGGTCATAAATTACTGACTCCATAACTTTACATGCTATGCAAGTTAGCGAAATCGGGCGGTAATTTTTTGGGTTACTTGGATCCCCTTTTTTTAAAAACTGGTATTACAATAGCGGTTAACCACGTCGGTGGTAACTTATGCGTTTTAAAAGAAACCGTAAATACGGTAGCTAAAGGAAAAGCTAGGGAGTATGCCAACTTTTTAAATAGCATTGCAGGCAAAGTATCAGGAGTTCTACTCGTTTTATTTTTTTGCTTTTTCAAAGATTTAAGAACCGTTTGGGTATTAAATTTTATATTTGAAAAAGTAATATCATTTGGTAATTTACGAGTTATACGATGTTTAACCCCATCATCTTTTGTAAAATTGTTTTTAAAAACTGAATTTAATATTTCACACTGAAGTTTTGGATCATCTGTTAATTTTCCGTTCTCATTAACTAATGGAGCAAGTCCTTTTGTATTTTTTCTTAAGTTTTTAACGTGTTGAAAGAACCGGTTTTTGTCTTTAGATTTTAGTACCTTTGTTTCTCTAGATTCATTAAATTTGTTTATTTCGGTTTTATATTTTTTATTTAATCTATTATATTCTGCTTTTTTATTGGGATTAAAACGCTTTTTCCAAAGCGATAGTTTTTTTGATTTTATAATTTGTATATATCTTGGATATTTTATTTGATTAATTTTGCATCGTTTTTGTACAGGAACAAACATTTTTATTGCTTCTTCAATAGAATTTTTAACTATATCCCAATATTTTTCAGCGGTTGCGTTTTGTTGAAATAGGGAAACAAAATCGATTGATGTCAAATAATTGTTCATTCCCTCCCAGTTAGCTTTTTTAAAGTCAAAGTAAAAACCTTTGTGGTTGATTGACGAGCAATGGTTCCCAACAACAAAAAAAAAATTAATGCTATTGTGGTCACTGTTAAAAAGTGGCTCTGTAACATTTACATTAAATGTATGTAATTTTTCATTACAAAATATGAGATCAAGATAATTTTCACCCTTCGATGGTTTCTTAACAACTTGAAAGTACGATTCCTGTACGAAAACCGATGAGAAAAGATTAGTTAAATAACAGTTTGAAAGATTATTTTCTTGCCAAAATTTTTCTTTAATATTAAAATCTCCTGATAAGACAGTTGGGTAATTTATATTTGATAAAAATACTAAAGCTTTGCAAAAAAGCTCGGAATATTCTTTGCTACTATTTGGAGGTCGATAAAAACAGATATTTCTAAACGGTCTTTCACCGAGGACGTCAACTACTACCATTTCTAATGAATTAAATTCCTCTGGTAAGATTATTTTACGTGTTTTTATTTCTTTTTTGACGAAAATAGCAGTTCAACCTCCCAATTTGTCGCACCTGTCATACCGATAAACGTTATAGTACCCACCTGAATTTATCATACCATTTTTAATTTCAGAATTAAAGGAATTAAACCAAGTTTTGGTAAAATTAAGTAGGTCGTAAGTGTTTGAATTTAAAAGGTAATTGACTAGGTTTTGGTTTCCAGAACTTAATAAGCTTCAAGCGTTCGCATATTTACATTTTAAAAAATTGTTTGTGCAACTAAATGTGCCCTTTCCCACAATTAGTTTAACTGATTTTTATCTTTTACCCTGCACCATTTTTTGGTTTCATCATCATACACAAATTTTACAATTTTAAAAACACCGTTTT